>CM069417.1:114421383-114666383 GCA_035609135.1 Eleutherodactylus coqui
CCCACATCACAGACCCGGCGGACATCTCTTAGTATATATATATGTTACCTCCCACATCACAGACCCGGCGGACATCTCTTAGTATATATATATATTACCTCCCACATCACAGACCCGGCAGACATCTCTTAGTATATATATATGTTACCTCCCACATCACAGACCTGGCGGACATCTCTTAGTATATATATGTTACCTCTCACATCACAGACCCGGCGGACATCTTAGTATATATATATGTTACCTCCCACATCACAGACCCGACAGACATCTCTTAGTGTATATATATATATATATATATATATATGTGTGTGTTACCTCCCACATCACAGACCTGGCGGACATCTCTTAGTATATATATGTTACCTCCCACATCACAGACCCGACGGACATCTCTTAGTGTATATATATATATATATATGTGTGTGTTACCTCCCACATCACAGACCCGGCGGACATCTCTTAGTATATATATATATGTTAGCTCCCACATCACAGACCCGGCGGACATCTCTTAGTATATATATGTTACCTCCCACATCACAGACCTGGCGGACATCTCTTAGTATATATATGTTACCTCCCACATCACAGACCCGTTGGACATCTCTTAGTATATATATGTTACCTCCCACATCACAGACCCGTTGGACATCTCTTAGTATATATATGTTACCTCCCACATCATAGACCCGTTGGACATCTCTTAGTATATATATATATATATATGTTAGCTCCCACATCACAGACCCGGCGGACATCTCTTAGTATATATATATATATATATGTTAGCTCCCACATCACAGACCCGGCGGACATCTCTTAGTATATATATGTTACCTCCCACATCACAGACCCGGCGGACATCTCTTAGTATATATATGTTACCTCCCACATCACAGACCCGTTGGACATCTCTTAGTATATATATGTTACCTCCCACATCACAGACCCGTTGGACATCTCTTAGTATATATATGTTACCTCCCACATCACAGACCCGTTGGACATCTCTTAGTATATATATGGTACCTCCCACATCACAGACCCGGCGGACATCTCTTAGTATATATATGTTACCTCCCACATCACAGACCCGTTGGACATCTCTTAGTATATATATGTTGCCTCCCACATCACAGACCCGTTGGACATCTCTTAGTATATATATGGTACCTCCCACATCACAGACCTGGCGAACATCTCTTAGTATATATATGTTACTTCCCACATCACAGACCCGGCGGACATCTCTTAGTATATATATGTTACCTCCCACATCACAGACCTGGCGAACATCTCTTAGTATATATATGTTACCTCCCACATCACAGACCCGGCGGACATCTCTTAGTATATATATGTTACCTCCCACATCACAGACCCGGCGGACATCTCTTAGTATATATATATGTTACCTCCCACATCACAGACCCGTTGGACATCTCTTAGTATATATATGTTACCTCCCACATCACAGACCCGGCGGACATCTCTTAGTATATATATATATGTTACCTCCCACATCACAGACCCGTTGGATATCTCTTAGTATATATATATGTTACCTCCCACATCACAGACCCGTTGGACATCTCTTAGTATATATATATATGTTACTTCCCACATCACAGACCCGGCGGACATCTCTTAGTATATATATGTTACCTCCCACATCACAGACCCGGCGGACATCTCTTAGTATATATATGTATGTTACCTCCCACATCACAGACCCGGCGGACATCTCTTAGTATATATATGTATGTTACCTCCCACATCACAGACCCGTTGGACATCTCTTAGTATATATATGTTACCTCCCACATCACAGACCCGTTGGACATCTCTAAGTATATATATGTTACTTCCCACATCACAGACCCGTTGGACATCTCTTAGTATATATATGTTACCTCCCACATCACAGACCCGTTGGACATCTCTTAGTATATATATATGTTACCTCCCACATCACAGACCCGGCGGACATCTCTTAGTATATATATGTTACCTCCCACATCACAGACCCGTTGGACATCTCTTAGTATATATATATGTTACCTCCCACATCACAGACCCGGCGGACATCTCTTAGTATATATATGTTACCTCCCACATCACAGACCCGGCGGACATCTCTTAGTATATATATATGTTACCTCCCACATCACAGACCCGGCGGACATCCACTTTGTTGGGAAGATGTGGAAATCAAATTTCACAAATTGAATTTCAAGCCTCTGCTGACTAGATAATATATTTCGACAATATATATAATGTTTGGCAGTTCTTACTTCAGATATCCATGTAATAAAAAGAAAAAGAACTGTGGTATCTCGCTGTTCGGGAATTATTGCCACTTTTATCAAATGTGTCCCTCAGTACTCGCAAAAGTATTAAAAAACACTAAATGTGGACTTAAAGATTTACTTCTACAACTTGTTTGTTAGTTGGGATCCACTTAATAGGGCTGTAGTAAACAACAAAACCCATAACCGTGTGTGTAGACGCTCCTCTATAGTATCATGCATCGCATGTTAATATAATTGCACAGCGTGTCGGACTGGAAGCATCTAATACTGAAGGAAAAATGATCCTGAAGGACGGGCCGTGTCTCTGTGGCTGGGTTGCACTGACTTTGGTTAATGACTATTGAAAACCATTAAAGTTCACTTATCTCCAAACATAACTCCCCAGCATCTCATTACAGCAGCGCTTAGTAAATAAGGATGTCTCAGTTTGTGCTTCGCTGATCTTTTCACTAGAACGCAGTGAGACGACTGACTATTCCTTAAAGGTGAGGAGTAAACAGAGTCGTCATGGGAGAGCGCCTTGATGTATTTATACATAAAAGGACAGAATTATGGCGTGTAGTTGCATTACCCAAAGAGCAACTCATTTTGATCTACTTAATGCGGACACATAAATGGCAGGGTCCCCAGTGCTCGCTCACATTGTCATGAATTCAAGTACACAAGTCAACCCATTTGCTTGTTTAATTACAGGCGCCTCTTAAGTATGTGAGCCGCCATGGCAATCAGCTGATCACCCTTCATCCCCATGAAGCCCCCGAAAGTCATGTGAACAAGGATAACGTATGTAAGGCTGAAAAAAGACACGTCTGCCCAATTCAGCCTATTAGCCCCAATGTTGATCCAGAGGAAGGCAAAAAACCCCAACGAGATAAAAGCCAATTTTCCCAAAAAATCCTTCCCAACCCCAATCTGACAATTAGAATAATCCCCGGATCACCGACCCTTCTGAAGTTATTAACATGTAATATTGTAACGCTCTAGAAAGACGTCCCGGCCCCTCTTATACTCTTTTATCAAATCCGCCATCACCACGTCCTACTCTGCTCCAACTTTTCTTAGATATATCATAGTATGTAAGGTCGAAAAATTACATATGTCCATCCAGTTCAGTTTATAGCCCCCAATATTGATCCAGAGGGAGCCCCCCACCCCCAATGAGGCAGAAGCCAATTTTCACCATTTAAGGGGGAAAAATTCCTTCTTGCCTCCAATTTGGCAATCGGAATAATCCCCTGATCCCCGACCCTTCTAAAGTTATCATTTATACAACATGTAATATTGTAACACTCAATAAAGGCGTCTAGGCCCCTCTGCCTTACACTGCCCTCAGACAGGGAGGCACAGGTCACTTTACTGTGTGCAACGATATTTAATAGTGAAGCCAATTGGAAGACATTCCAAAAGTTAAAGTATTGCATAAATTTCATGCACAACAGAGTCATTGAAAAACGCTAAGAATATGAATTTAGTGATAAGGTTATAGGAATCTGATGCTTTGTCACTCTGGGCATAAGACCTGTAGGATTTAGAAAGCCAACCAGGTCCGAATGGATGGGTATTAAACATCAATGATACCAGTGGCCACGTGATCGAGACTTGTGAAGTTGGAAAAGCTTAGTTCCATGAAGAGGAGGCTATGAGATGACGATTTTGTCTATTTTCCCGTCCTTACTCTCGGCTGCTCTCTCTTTTTTAATGAGAGATGGAATTACATTTGCATAATAATTCAGTGCTAAGAAGTGTAATAGGCAGGGAGAACGCGAGGTCCCAGCCCTGCCAGCCCTCGGCTCCTCCATATTCTCAATGCAGGGAGAATTTACCATTTAAATGCAGATTTTGACTTTTAATCAGATACAGTTTTCCCCAGCAAAGAGAGGATTTTCTAATTACTCTGAATGCCATATAGATGAGGTCAAATCTGAATCTCATTCTTTTCAAGCTGCATCTAATATAGAAGGTCAGCAGTATCTTGCAAGGCTCTGGCACTACAGGCGTTAATTAGAGTATGTCCCTAATTCCATAGGAACTATGCAAATCCGCAACTGGTATGGTAAACCGCAATGTATTACCTAAGCATGCATTCTCTGCATGTATATTCTATGACAGGGATGAAGAACGAGGAGGGTACAAATCACGTGCTTCTCATAAAGAGATGTGGAAAAAGAACATCAAATACAAAGTATGCTAAATAAACAAATATGTCATGACCTTTGAGCCCATAAACTATGTTATAGGGTTCAAGGGTCAGGAAACGGGGAGCCCGGGGGTGATGTCTCATACTCACTGGGTGTTCCCCCTTGTTCAATGGGCAGACACAGTGTGACTATTCAGCCCGCTCTATGCGCGCCTTCCCATACAAGGGAACTATTACTGCCCAATTAAGAGAACCTAGAAGATCATATACCTATGCATAAAGGGTAGCTCTACCTCTAAGTACTATTTTTAAGTCTAGAATTATGTAAATTTGATGCATGTATCTTGCAAACATCATTAACATGTGAACATTATGCATATTTTATGTTCACACCCAGAAAGGTTTTCATGCCGTCTAAATGGAACATCTTTTAAAACGCAGATCACTGGAGTCCAATAACTAGGATCCCATTATTGCAAGAATTGGCAATTCTGTTGCCTGCCCTTCATACTGTAGATGAGCGCATGTCCATGCTCATGCTCCTCTGTAATCAATGGGAATCATAGACACTGCCCAGAGCTTTCATTTGTGGTCATATAGGTTTATACGGTCAGGAATACTGTACAAGAGACACATCGGACGCTAAGAAGTCTGAAGTTTTATGAAACTGACTCGTCAAGAAAATTGAAAATTGTCCAATGTGTTATTTAGAAAATTACTAGTTTTGGCGACTCCTGGAGTCACCCAGACAACACCGAAATAACACACGGTGGAGACTAAGAGTGACATCGCTGACCATACAAGGAACACAATAATAACCACTCACTGAAAATAGAGATGAGGGCAAACGGCCAGAGTCCCACACATTGTACAGCATGAACGTCATCTACCTTCTAAGGACTAAGAGTCTAACGTTTCTAACAATATATTCCATTAATTATCTTTTTTCATGAGTTTAGACAGACGGATGTTGTTTCCTGGTGGCCATTAACTGAAATTTGCCAAAAACAGGTCAGACATGCTATACTTTACTTTTTATGGAACTACGTGCCCCAGAGTTATCTGTTATTATGTGGTAAGTCTTGGAGGTAGCTGGCCAGTAAGTAGCCACAGTAGCTTCTGAGGACCTCAACAGACTAAATATAACTCGCCAAATGCTGAGAAAACAGAATTACAGGTGAGGCCAGCTCTCAGAAATTTCTGGATTCGACAAGGTCAAATAGTCTTAGACTCCCCTCCTATATTACCCGATACTAGCATATCCAATATGACAGAACCCTGCTACTCAAGCATGATCTAGGTATGTGGTTAGTACCAATTTTCCATATCAGCCCCAAACTTGATATGACTGTCCAAACATACACAATCAGTTTACACAGATATATGAGACTTCTACTTACAGACAACTTCAAATTTTAAGTTGTAAACTATTGATAGTCTAACCTCAGGATAGGTCCTCAATAGTAGATCAGCACGGCCCACCACACAGGATCCCCACCAATCAGTTGTTCTCACTGAGTTGATTTCTGCAGGAAGAAGACAGCTCCAGTCTTACTGCAATGGCCAGGCTTGGTATTACAAGCTGAGTTCCCATTCACTTTAATGCCTGCAATACCAAGCCTGGCCACTGCAGGGGGAATGAAGCCGTCGGCTTCCTGCAGAAATCAGCTAAGTGCAAAAGCCTAGAAAACAGCTGATCAGCAAGGGTTCTAGATGATAAACCCCCATTAATCTACTACTGATTACATCCTGAGGATAGGCCATCAATAGTTTATAACCGGACAACCCCTTTGTCCTGAAGTTTTACTGCACTGAAATAACCACTTACCACAGAAGCTGATGCCTATGATGAGCACAAATAATGAAAACTACCTTGCTTAAACTTTTACCCATTACTGAACATGTGGGAAAAATAGTCAGAATCACTTTTTTAAAGGAACATACATCCTATAAACCGATGGAGTCCATTCAGACTGGACATGATGATTTGATGGATAGTTGACCTCTAAAAAGTATACAAAATGACACAACTGGATGTCTAGAATCCGATTCACTTATTACAGCTGCCCATTGGATTGGAGGTGGTAAACAGAGGAGAAATCCAACATGATGTCCAGCAAACTGCACAGTGCCCTCCAGAAGTGGGAAGTGAACTGCACACCATGGTCCGAAATGATGTGCAAAGGAGATCCATGAAGGCAGAAGATGTGCTCCACAAAGAGGTAAGCCAGCTGGACAGCAGATGGAAAATCAGGCAAAAGGAACAAAATGTGCCATATTAGAAAACCATTCTGCGAATTAATTAAAGAATGGCGCCACTATAGCGCAGGCATCACCTGAAGGTGTTATAGGATGAGACCCATGTGAAAGTGCAATAGGACCACTGCAGCCCTTCTCCAGCCGAGACGCTGAGGGACAGGTCCGAGTAGGCCATCGGAAAGGAATGCAAAAATTGGAGGAATGATGCTTCTGTCCGAGGAGCAGAACCAGGATATACCGGTATTAAGAAGACAACTTTTATTAGGCTATGCGATAAGAAGCTGAACTGACTCCTTCGTCAAGCCATATAACAATACCAGAAAAACACAGCTTTCAATGGACAGTTTGCTGACTTCTGGGGATTCGTGGAGATCCCCCTGACATCCCTCAATCATCCCACTTGAGTTGTACAGCAGAACTTGAAAGACATCATTCACAAATTGCTGGGAGCCCGCTGATGCATTACAGAAACCAAAGGGCATAGATAGCAGCAAAGCTTACTGGCGAAGATGCTGAGGACTGGAGGGGAGGGGTCAGGAAGAAAGGAAGTGACCAGGGGTTAGGGGTGGAGTTAGCAGGGTTAGAGGAAGAAGAAGGAAGAGGAAGATCATTCTGGACCGGGAGAAGAAGAGTGAAGACGGACCCAGAACAGCTGAAGAATGGAGGAGCTAATGCGGATGATCAAGGACGTGGTGGCCAGCCAGGGCACAAGCTGGCTCGTGAAGATGGCTGAAGACCTTTCGGGGACGACAGCGGCGGAAGAAGGAGCGAGCACCAGCCAGCCGGTTTTGCCCAGCAGCGAGGAGCCACGTGGAAGACCAACCCGGAGAAGAAACCCGCCAGCGCGACTGAGCCCCAGCCCGGTGGCGAAGAGAGGCGGACGTAACAGCAGCCCAAGACCGGAGCGACTCGGAGGGAACAGCGCCGTGCGGTCTCAGCGCGGTAGGGAGGAGGTGGAACCAGCAGAACGCATGGGAGTCGGTGAGCCAGAGGTAGCGGAGAGGACAACACTTACCCGTGGAGGTACGGCAGCGTCCAGGTCGGGTAAGTCCAGCACGGGAGGAGGTATCCCCGCGGCTGACGGCAGTACAAGGAGCGAGGTCCCAAGGAGCGAGGTCCCGGAGCGCACGCCACGTGCAGCAGCAGGCGCGCGTAGGGTTCCGCGCACAGGATATAGATCCGGCCGCGGAGATGCAGCGACCGTTAGGAGGGAGATGCCAGAGAGTGCATCTCCCTCATCGTGCGCCGCGAGTAGCGGGGGGGAGAGTGGGGGGGGAGGGAGGGGAACCGAAAAAGGCCAGTCAAACAGAGGGCAGAATATTCGCCACCAGCACTTAGGGGGGGATAGGGGGGGGGCAGCGACCAGAATAGAGGAGGTGGACGATTTTCGCGCTACAGCGCGGAAGGGGCGATCATTTCATCGCTCAAAAGCAGCGACAGTTCGCACCACAGCGCGGTATGGGGCGGGCGCCGGGAGCGAAAAATCAGCGTATTTTCGCCCACCAGCGCGGAGCAGGCCGGCAGACAGCGAAGAAGAGGCGGCGAATTTTCGCGCCATAGCGCGGGGGGGCCGGGGGCCTCCAACTGTGTCTTCAGTCAGGCGCAGGGAGTTCAGGGTTTCATCCAGCAGCAGTGTAGAGAGGGACTCCCCGGAGCATTGCGCAGCGCGCAATAGCTTAAGCCGCCCCCATCATAGCAGCGGTAGAGTTATAGGGCAGGATAGGTGCAGGCAGTTAGAGGGGGCAAGTAGCAGGCGTACAGCTAGGGCGCGCGAGGAGCGCAGCTGCTCATCATCTTCAGCAGGAGGAGAGGAGACGAGGAGGAGCAGATTCGTACGGGGTGATCAGGCAGAAGCGGTGACTTGGAGGGAAGGGCAGAGCAACCGAGAGGTGGAGATGCAGGTCATGAGGAATTTGTTTTCACGGTCACCGGCTTCTTCTGCAGATATCAGACAAGGAGAGCGCGGGAGCAGACCGGGTAACAGGATGTCAGCCTGCGGGGCTACAATGTCAAGGAGCCCGAGGAGCCGGCGTGTCCCCCAAGAAAGTGGCACGGCACGATACGCACGGGAGTACCAACAAACATCACTGCCCGCCCCTAACGTTCCCTTGGCTATGCCGGAGGTCAACGAGGCGGGTGAGTCGTTTCAGTTAAATAAAGTTTGGGATAATGTGTCCGGCACGAGCCGGAAGGATGAATTTATGGTGGCTCTCAGAGCCTTGGTGGATAAATATGATATGGATAAAGGGCTTCTAGTGTCCTATGATAAACCGGGGAGGGCGGCCTCGCCCGAGGTTGGTGGTCCAGCACAAGGACAAAGGTGCCTGCCCTCGGTGGCAGGGGTGAGTGAGGGTCTGAAATTAGCAGACTCGCTGTTTTGTGGAGTAGCCCCGTTGGATGCGGGGCTGGAGAACGAAGTGGTATCAAAAATTATAAATGGTAACTATGTGGATATATGGTCGCTGTTATCAGTCGAACACGTGTCAGTTGACAGGGAAAGGTTCACTGAACGTGGGAGCGAGAAAAAACCCAAAGTAGCCAAAACATTTGGGAATTGGCTACAGGCCTTTTTGATTTTGGCTCATGTAGTGTGCAAGCAGCAGCCGCAGAAGGGCCCGGAATTGCTCGTGTACATCAACACGATCCACAGTGCATATAAGTTGCACGGGGGATCGGCTTGGTGGCGATACGACGAAGATTTTCGTCGCAGAATTTCGGGTTCACAGCAGATCAGTTGGGCGTCAAAGGCGACAGACGTTTGGATCCAGTTGATCCTGGCGCAGAAACCCGTAAAACATAGCTTTCAAGGATCGGCCGCAGGAGCCAGCGGACAGCAGGCTGCTGCGGCCCCAAAACCGTCCGGTTCTTGCTGGGCCTTCAACGAAGGCCACTGCCGTTTTTACGCATCGTGCAAATTTCGGCACGAATGCTCGGTCTGCGGAGGTTCGCACACGGCGTTGCGTTGTTTCCGACGCCAACGAGCGACGGGAGTTCCCGGCACAGGGGCGAACGCCGGTGAGCGTCCAGTACCTGGAGCCGTGGCTCGACCGGTACCCACGGAGACTGGAAGCAAACCTGCTTAGAGCGGGGTTTGCTGAAGGTTTCTTTATCCCGCATTCCCCAGTTTCGTCGGCGTCTTTTTGCCAGAATTTAAAGTCCGCTCGCGATAATAAGCAGTTGGTGATGGAGAAGTTGCTGAAGGAGGTAGAATTGGGTCGAATGGCGGGCCCATTTCGGGAACCGCCTTTCGTGAACTTGCGGGTTTCCCCTTTGGGACTGGTACCGAAGAAGGAAGCTGGCAAGTTCAGACTTATCCATCACCTATCCTATCCGTCGGGTGAATCAGTCAACGACGGAATATCAAAAGAGCAAGCGGCGGTGTCATATGCGTCTTTCGACTGCGCGGTTGCATTAGTTAGACAGGCAGGTAAAGGCGCTTGGTTGGCAAAGGCCGATATTGAATCGGCTTTCCGGCTCCTGCCGGTGCATCCGCAGTGTTTTCATCTGCTGGGATGCAGCATCGAGGACCAGTTTTTTGTTGACATGTGCCTACCGATGGGTTGCTCTATCTCCTGTTATTATTTTGAGGTTTTTAGTTCATTCTTGGAATGGATGTTAAGAGTGGAGACGGGCATCTCATCGGTATCGCATTATTTGGATGATTTTCTTTTTGTTGGTCAGGCAAATTCGACGGCCTGCGAGTTTTTACTTTCGTCGTTTCGTAGTTTGATGAGAAAAGCCGGGGTCCCCTTGTCGGATGAGAAGACGGTTGGCCCCGCATCGAGGCTCGGTTTTTTAGGCATAGAAATCGACACGGAGGAAATGACTTTCCACTTGCCGGATGAAAAAGTGGCGCGTTTGCGCCAAGTCGTGGAGTTGGTGGGCAGTTCTCGGAAGGTTACACTGCACCAACTTCAAGTATTGTTAGGGTTGTTGAATTTCGCGTGCAGGGTCATTCCGATGGGGCGAGCCTTTTCCCGGCGGTTGTCACTAGCAACGAAAGGGGTAAAGGAACCCCATCATTTTGTCAGGGTGACAAAAGGGATGAGATCAGACCTGCACATATGGAGAGTTTTTCTGAGTTCATTTAACGGTCAAGTAATATGTCTGGAGGAGGAGAAGCAGAACGAAGAGATCGGCTTGGTATCGGATGCAGCTGGTTCTTATGGATTCGGAGTAATATTGGGTGATCAATGGTGTTGTGCTGCATGGCCGGATACATGGATTGAAAGAAAATGGATAAAGAACACAGCGTTATTGGAGATTTTCCCTTTGGTGGTGGCAATGGAAATATGGGGCCAGAGGTTGGCCAACGGTAATATTTGCTTTTGGTCAGATAATCAATCGGTGGTGCAAATGGTCAACAAGCAATCGTCATCCTCAACGTTGGTGCTGGCAGCATTACGCCATTTGATCTTACGGTGTTTACAGCACAATGTTAAGTTTAAAGCGAGACATGTACCAGGATATTTGAATGCTACTGCTGATGCTCTTTCTCGTTTTCAGATGTCACATTTCAGGGAGCTGCACCCGACGGCGGAGGTCGAGGGGGTATGTTGCCCTGCTTTCTTGTGGGAAGTGATAGAGGAGAGCTGTTAGCTCTCGTTAAAGCGTCAGTAACAAGTACCACATGGAACCGATATAACAAAGTATGGAAAGAATGGTTAGCAGCGGCGGGTGGAATTTTTCCAACAGAAGAAAGAGCAAGGGCGGTGACATTAGATGTCCTGTCCGCGATGCGTAAAAGCGGGTCTTCAGCGGATGCGGCGAAAAAACGACTATCGGCCATAGCATTTTTGTTGCGCTTACACGGGACAAGAGACGTGACGAAGGACTTCGTTTTTGGGCAAATAATAAAAGGGTGGAAGAAGGACAGGGTGACCAAGGACGGCAGGCGCCCTATCACGTTCGAGTTATTAAATGCTATTCTCAACGTGGTGGAGTCGGTCTGCACGGATGCTTCCGAAGCAGAGCTTTTTCGCGCGGCTTTTTCCATCGCCTTTTTTGCCGCATTACGCATCGGGGAGTTAGTATCGGCGTGCAAGTCAAAGCCCGGGGGGCTGTTTTTCTCAGACGTGGTAATTGACAAAGACTGTATTAAGATAGGTGTCAGAAGATCAAAGACAGACATATACGGGATGGGAGAATGGATTAGAGTGGGAAAATTGGGGACAAAGTGGTGCCCGGTGTTACTGGTAAAGGAGTTCGCCAAGAGACACTGTGGGACTGGTCCGTTTTTGTGCCATGCGTCGGGTTTTCCTCTAACTAAATACCAATTTACGGCGGTCATGCGGAATAGCATTAGAATGCTAGGCCTTAACCCCTCGGAATTCGGATCACATTCGTTTAGGATCGGAGCTGCGACGTCCGCTTTTGCGTGTGGCATGGGTATCGAGGGGGTTAAGAAGGTGGGTCGTTGGAAATCAGATGCTTATCGGTCATATGTTCGGCCAAATCTGAGAGTTCTATAATATTGTTTATGGTGTTGCGATTTCTGCTTTGGTTTTGTTCTTTTATTTTATCCACAGTGTCGGATTGGACAGTATGGGTGGTGGGCCACTCCTATGTATACTGGGCGGAAAAGAGAGCCAGAAATAGGCCCATTGGCGTGAATTTAGGCCTTAATGTGCCAGTGCGTTGGCTTGGTATTAGAGGATTACAATGGCCCAGGCTGCTCCAGGAGGTTTTAAAAATCAGCAGCTGGAAGAATGACAGAGTGATATTAGTTATTCACGCTGGTGGAAATGACCTTGGGAAGATAAAGGTGGCGGAGTTGATAGCATTGATGAAAGCGGACATTTTTCGTTTCAAGGAATTTTTTAAGAGGGTCATAATTGTTTGGTCAGACATCGTGGCCAGAAGAATTTGGAGAGAAGCAAGAGATAATGAAGCCATCGAGAGAGTAAGGAAGACCGTCAATTTTAGGATATCAAAGCATGTGCGAGCGTTAGGTGGGATAGCAATACGTCATTGGGAGCTGGAGAGAAGAGAGCGCGGGATGATGCGAGGTGACGGAGTGCATCTTAGCGACATAGGGCTAGATACCTTTTTATCTAGGTTGCAGGATGGGGTAGAGTCGGCTCTTTTGCTGGCATGTGGGGGGCGGAGTGCAGCATAGTAATATGCTGCATCCTTCGTGGCGGAATTTGAGGACTTCCATGCCAGCAAGAAATGGAAGGGCTTTTTCAGGCCGAGAGGGGCCTTCTTACGCCTCAGTTTTACGACGTTAGAATCGGACATTTTTATTTTTTGGCATGGAAGGAGAAAAATAGAGGATTCGTTAAAAGGTTTTATACAGTTTAATAAAGGCTGTGGCCTACCCACAATATGCCAGCATATAGTCGTATGGTGTCTTTGTTTAATGGGGAACGGGGGTTAATGGGTAAGTCCCTCCAGTCTAGATAGCAGCAAAGCTTACTGGCGAAGATGCTGAGGACTGGAGGGGAGGGGTCAGGAAGAAAGGAAGTGACCAGGGGTTAGGGGTGGAGTTAGCAGGGTTAGAGGAAGAAGAAGGAAGAGGAAGATCATTCTGGACCGGGAGAAGAAGAGTGAAGACGCCCGCCCACCCGCCCTCTGAGCTGAGGGGGGGGGATGAAGAGAATTATTAGAGGGGTGATGGGATTAATGTTACAGGAAGTTGTCACAGCCGGTAGGCGGAATTTGAGGACTTCCATGCCAGCAAGAAATGGAAGGGCTTTTTCAGGCCGAGAGGGGCCTTCTTACGCCTCAGTTTTACGACGTTAGAATCGGACATTTTTATTTTTTGGCATGGAAGGAGAAAAATAGAGGATTCGTTAAAAGGTTTTATACAGTTTAATAAAGGCTGTGGCCTACCCACAATATGCCAGCATATAGTCGTATGGTGTCTTTGTTTAATGGGGAACGGGGGTTAATGGGTAAGTCCCTCCAGTCTGAGTAGGTACTCGTGGTTACCATCTCAACTGTTGAAGACAGTCTTCTAGTCATCGCCCTCTCAGATGTAGATCGGGTCGCACGCACCTCGCAGGTCAAGTTTCATAAAGCTCTACATTAGGATTCTACTGAACATTCCGTGATTAGAGACAAGAGGTACTTATTTTTTATGGTAACCACATTTAGACAGTGATAATATATGTAATTAACGGGTGAAGGGATACATCATTTTTCACAAGAAGAATCTCACTCCAGTCATGAAGATTTTTATATGAAGCCTCACTGCAAGTTCTCTGTGATAGAGGCTGACATCAGGGGCGTACCTAAGGGCTATGGGGCCCGGGTGCAAAAGTTCAGCTCGGGGCCCCCCCTGGGCCTCCACCCCATACTCCCCCGTACCCATACCTAGATCATGATGCATACATGATCTCCCCCTTGGCATAATCTTTCCAAGCATGACGCATTTCCTGCACATGAAGATTTGTTTGTAGCCCCACAGGCCACTCTCACACACACCGCTTTTTACCGCTATTAGCGCGGTGTCCCGAGCGCCGTACTAACCGCGGTACAACACTCCCAGAGATTTTAATGAGCTTACTTATACCTGCGCTCGAACACGGTGTTTCTAACGCTGTGATTTCCGAGAGCTGTCTGTTCTATTTTTGCGTTGTAGTGGTTTTTAACACATCTCATCACAACGATGGAGTGCATTAAAAAGTGCCGTCAGACGTTGTAACCTGTGTTTGAAAATGCTGCTCGAAATCCTGGTAAAAATGCCACGATTTCAAGCTGCGTTTTCTGAACACGTGTCTATCTATCTATATACTATCTATCTCATATCTATCTATATACTATCTATCCCATATCTATCTGTATACTATCTATCTATCCCATATCTATTTATATACTATCTATCTGTACAATATCTATCTCATATCTATCTATCTCATATATATTTATACACTATCTATCTATACACTGTCTATCTATCTATCCCATATCTATCTATATACTATCTATCTATCCCATATCTATCTATATACTATCTATGTATCCCATAGCTATCTATACACTATCTATCTATCTATCTATCTATCTATCTAATATCTATCTATATACTATCTATCTATCCCATATCTATCTATATACTATCTATCTATCCCATATCTGTCTATATACTATCTATCTATCCCATATCTGTCTATATACTATCTATCTATCTATCTATCTATCTATCTATCCCATATCTATCTATATACTATCTATCTATCTATATACTATCTATCTCATATCTATCTAAGTACTATCTATCCCATATCTATCTATATACTAGCTATCTGCTATCTATATACTATCTATCTATCTATCTGCTATCTATATACTATCTATGTATCCCATATCTATCTATATACTATCCATAGATATATAGTATATAGATAGATATGGGATACATAGATAGATAGCAGATAGTAGATAGATAGCAGATAGATAGAGGAGGGAGACAGACAGACAGACACACACATATGCACTTACCCCAGGGTCCAGTCCACTTCTCCTTCATGTGACAGCAGCAAGCTAGCAACTCAGACGCTTCCCGTCCAGCAGGAAGCAGGGGGCAGCACATGATCACTGTGCTCTGCCGCCCCATGTGACTTCTTCCCTCCTCCCCTGCCGCCCCATGTGACTTCTTCCCTCCTCCCCTGCCGTCCCATGTGACTTCCTCCATCCTCCCCTGCCAGCCCATGTGAGTTTCTCCCTTCTCCTCCCTGCTCTGCCGGGCCTTCCTCTCACGCTGGCAGTTCCGGCTGCCGCATGATGAGAATTCTGCTGCATTCAGAACGGCCAGCGATTAATGCACTAAATGTGCATGTTGGTATTGCAGAGGGCGGCCTCGGGGCCCCCTGAGCTCAGGGGCCGGGTCGCCATGGCGACCCCAGCACCCCCTGATGCTACGCCTATGGCTGACATGGCATCAGTCTCAGGAAGGAACAATGGATATATATGTCCCTTATGAGGAGATTCTCATAGGGTCTGTGAGATGATTGAGTCTCATAATGGACTGGCAGACTAGCCAACGCCCGCAATATTGGGATCCCGAAGACTGGAATAACAGAGGATAAACAATGCAACCATATCAATAACCAGAAAATGTAGACCAAGCCAGGGGAGACAAAGAAATAGAGGACTAAGGAATTTTGGCAGAACGTAGAAGAAAATCTCAGAATGCAGGACACCTACTTGCAGAGGCAGAGGAGCAGTAACAGACTGGACCACATTTGGAACCGGTTCACCATTACCAGGGGCGATTCCTTTGAAGGAATAGTTGGATTATTGTATTGAGTTATGACAGTCTAGTGAAGAAAATTCCCTGTAGAACTGGAATCAAGGTAAGCTTGTTCAGTAAAATAGATGTTTCCGCAGGACAAAGAAACAGGAAAAGAAAACTTTGGAGAGTCTTTGGAGTTTCTGCTTGGCAAGACAGACTCAAACATAGTGTCCTTTGCCACCACAGCTCAAAGCTGTGCTGTAAGACACTAGTTGCTCAGGCACCCTCCAGTAGCGGAAGGTTCCCTTAAATAGACTGGAGCCTATCTGCATTGGCTGTGGGCTGGAAAGCTGAAGGAGCCCTTTAAGAGGCAGACTAGGTAGAAGTAACAGGCAGAGTGTGGGAAGAGAGGACATAGCATCTGCTACAAATGACACAAGGGACACAGCGTCTATCATGACCGATAGAGTTGAAGGGGAGCTCTAGTAAATGACAAAGATCAACCTCTGAACCCTAAAGGCCCATTTAGACGCAACAATTGTCGCTCAAAATTCGCTCAAAAGCCGCCTTTTGAGCGATAATCGTTGTGTGTAACAGCACTTACATCGTGCAGTTTTCGTTATCCCATCGCTTTCAGCACGCTGAAAGACGACGATGAGCCTTATCAGAGATTCACAGCGGGATACAGCTGATACTACCGGTATTGTTTCAGCTGTATCCTGCTCCCTGATGACAGGCGGGGTATGAAGAACAAAGCGGTCCAGCTCTGTTCTCCATACCCGGCACAGAGTGCTCGGCTGTATAAGAGCTGAGAGCTCCATGCAGAAAACATCTGGATGCAGAAGACAAACAGGAACACTCCGCTTGTCTTCTGCATCCTCTGCACGGAGCGCCTAGCTGATATACAGCCGAGCGCTCCATGCAGATAAACAGCTGGATGCAGAAGGCAAGCGGGGACACCCTGCTTGTCTTCTGCATCCTCCGCTACGAGCGCTTGGCTGTATAACAGCCGGGTGCTTGGAGCGGAGAACAGCTGGATCCAGAAGGCAAGTAAGGGCACCCTGCTTGTCTTTTGCATCTTCCATTGGCAGCGCAAGGTGATCGCTCATCTTGAGCGATCATCTTGCACTGTAAATAACACAACGCTTATCGCTCAAAAGTTGCTTGAGCGACATTTTTGAGCGATAATCATTGTGTCTAAATGGGCCTTAAAAGTACGTTAGGCTTTGAACCTACGAACTCTTGTGTTCCAGTCAGCAGCTCTCTCCGCTAGGACTTGGACAGTTCTCTTGCTGAAACCTAGCCTTGGTCTGTATTTCTCAATTACTTAGTTCCTGCCTCCTGGTCCTGACCCCGCCCCTGTTCCTGATTGAACTTCCTATATAAGCCTGTCCCTGCCACTTCTTCAGTACGTGATTATTGTGTTCCACTACCTTGATCAAGCTCCTCTTTCTCCGGCTCCTCTACAAGCATACCAATACCTCCTGCTGCTGACCTTCGGCTTCCATTGACTACGCTTCCATCTCATCCCATCTGTACTGCATACTGTAACGTCCTGATAACAACTTCCGGCTATTCTGACTACTCTCCAGTGACTGGCTCGGCTACTACACCTGGGCTCCAATCCAACATCGGTAAGATGTGACAGGTGGCAAAAGTCCATGCCTATGCTACTTCTTCACGTCGATCCATGTGGAAATGTGTCAGAAATTCCGCATATGGATTTTGGCAATTTACAGAGCTACATCTGTGTGCAAATCCGCTGCAAAATATGTGGCAGAAACATGCAGCCTAGCCTCTAATTTGCGCCGCGGTTCCGCATTGGATTGTCCCATGTGAACATACCCAAAGTAATCAGGAAAGTCTACACATCCAGGGTGCGGTGTGTGACTACAGTACTTGGATATTTTACTACACTTATTCTACAGCATTCAAACCCATTAGCAAAGTTCATTTTTCATTCTGAGTAGATAGAAGAGCAAAGAAGGGGGGGCCAAGGTCAGATCCAGGGTCTTCCCACAGCAGACGTTAATAAACATCACTCGGTGATACAACAAACATTGTTAATTAGTGCAGCGCCTGATGATTAGATACGCAGGTATGTGAGGCAGCTTGTGGTCTAGATTGGCGGAAAGTATATATTGCACAAAGCTGCGGAAATAAGATTTCTTGAAGAAACACTATTCTTACTGGGTGCATTGATGTCTCTTGGAACTCATTTCCTTCTGACACTTCAGAGTCAGCATTGCAGCCTCAATCATCAGAGGCGCAATGTGCAATTTCCGTGTTAACAATGTGCACACATCACCTAACAGTATATAAGCTCACTGGAGAAGTGTCCATTCAGTGGGTGATCCATGGGGACTACTTTCTGCGAAACTTGTAGGAAACACGTAAGTCCCTTAAAGAGAACCTGCCACCTGCCTAAAGCGCCCTAATCTAACGGTGCTGGTCGGGGACGTGACAGGTCGGCTGATGGATTGTTTTATACATTTTTTAAAAATGTCCCCATAGAAGTCAATGAGGTGTGCGCAAATGCTCATGCAGTACTGCATAATTGTGCTGGACGAAGAACACATCTGGAACTAATTAGCCATTTCACTCGATGCGTCTGTTTTCTTTGTGCAAATGAACATGTCTTGCGGGTGCAAAAAATACAGCAAAATACGTGCAAAAAAGCATCGTTCATTCTGCAAAAACGCTACGCTCATGGGCGGGCAAATTTGCATACACTCGTGTGAATCTGCCCTTATCCATGGGGTGGTTTCAGTATTTCAGCTGGAACTCATTCGCCTGGACAGAGCTGCACTACCCGACAACCCATTGACATGAGCGGTGATGTTTTGGGAGAAACCCCTTTTTTGTACAATTTAAGACAACCTCTATCATACTGTATACAGCAGCAACAATCACCCATCCAACAGTGATGTCACATCTATTGCTGCTAGCTGCAGGGTTGGAGAAATTACTGTAAATTTGATAAACCATTCAGGCCGGCTGCACATGACCGGGTCAGATTCCGCATGCGGGATCCGACTCGGTGCCTGGCCAGGGACTCCACCGCACCTCTCCGGCTTCTTGTCCTATCTGTTCTGCGGATGTGCCAGCCGGCGTGCCGATGCACATGCACAGTACAGATAATGCCACACTGTAGCTAAGATCCCGTGGCCTTTCCGCAATGATGATTGCGGAAGGGCCGTGGGTCGGATGGCTTCCATTGACTTCAATGGAAGCTGTCCGCACGGAATCCAGCCCAAAATAGATCCAGCCCACAATTGATTTCCGCTCGTGAGCTTGAAAACACTCATACATTGCATGCTTATGGCAGGTGTTTGCTGTGGAATCCCGAGGCGGACGTGCGTTCCGAATTCCGCAATGCAAATCCAGCCATTGCATTGGGATTTACTGTTTTAGCATTCGGATGATAACCAAAAAAATTTCAAAAAGTTACGGTGCTTCAAAAAGTCTTCCAAACGAGCGAAAGTGAACGATAAGTGTTTGGTCTAAACGCGAGCCAACAACTTGTCTAAAGGGGCCACTAGGCACCGACACAAATATTGTTGGCGCGTTGACTTCATGACCGATATATGACCGCTACTGGAATACCACTCCAAGACCGTAGATAACGTAATATTTGATGAATGCCCCATCGCTGAATGAACATCATATTGTTCTTCTCATTCGGTTTATAGGTTTACTTTACAAATGTCAAACCGTCCGGATCGTTAAACCGTTGGGTACCCGATTCCAAGTAGAGTACTCTGCAAAATCTATCAGTCGAGCAAAGTGCACATATTATTAGAGCTCTCTTTGCTTCAGCGGCTGCAACACTCCAAAACTCCGCACTGTGCGCCGCCACGGCGGACTGGAGTGGCCAACCCGTATGCCAAACATTACGCGGCACATACTGTGCATGTAGGAAATATTTTTTGGAGAGAGGTGATGACTCACTCCAGGGAGACAATGATCTTCCGAAAGTCGATGAGCAGAGAAAATAAAATTTCACGCACCACTCCTCTGACATCTCGAAGCTGCGCCTGGCATGTCAGGGACTCGGCGGGTGACTAGATTTGATTAGGAGTAGGGTTTCCTCTTAATTTATGCCAAGTGCATCAGATAAAGGGTGAGGCTGCTATTAATTAAAAGACAGAAGGGATTCATAGCCGGGACTCCAACTGCTAAAGATTAATGAATATATCGCAATTAGATTATTTTGTAGCCTGGTGTATTTCAGTAACAGATTCATGTTTAAGATGACGGTCTGTTAGGATATAAAAGTGTCACATCTACTACACGGGGAACTTGTTTCATGGGCTACAACAGTAGCTCAGCAATAAACTGCATGACTGTTGGGTCAGCGGAGGGTCCCCAGTAATAGACAAATATGGCATCTATATCTCCTGACGGAGTACCCTGGGATCATACTTTTTTTACTTTACGCTATACATCTGGAGATGTGTCCAGCCAAGAGAAAAAGTAAGAAAGGGCTCATCTTTATATCACACACACATCCTGGTTACCTACTCTTCACTTTGTATCCTAGACCTCTACTGCACATATTGAAGAAATCCTTGTAAATCCAAAAGTGTCCTATGAGACAGAGTATTACACCATCCAACAAATCCCCGAACTTGACAAATCAGCTCTGAGGAATAAAAGTGGCTTTGGATGGATTTTCTCACTGGAGTGATTTTATCAATAACTACACTATGCCGTCGGGTGGAAGGACCATTAGTCCTGGTTCATCCTCACAGTCGTGCAGCTTGCATGTATTCTGCATCACTTTACGCATCATACAGCCTCATTATTAATTAACCTGATGGATTATATTAATACTTCCAGCAGGAATACAGAGGTCTGCCTCTCATTTACTCAGATTGCCTATGGCTGGAGCATGTGAATTAGATCAGTGCTGCGGGTCTGGTAGGCAATGACCAGAGCAATAGACCCATGCTGGACTTTAGTAGAGGGGCAGCAAGTAAAGTGCAATCTTAATGCAATCAGCGACACCCTTGTAGATATAACTTTACATGTATCCTTGGAACTTTCACTAATCTGGTCAATCTTAAAGGGGATTGCTCGGACTTTACTATTGATGACCTATGCTATCACCAGTTGAATGGCGTGGGGGCCCGTTGCGTGGGATATTGGGCCGGCTGGTGGTGAGGATGTAGCTGTCAGCTTCTGGTTGTGTCTCCATTAACAGGGGATCGAGAACAACGGATTGGGAGGGGCGGGGTAAGAGCGAGCGGCAGCTTAGCGGCAATCAAACATTGATGATCTTTCCTGAGGATAGGTAATCAATATAGTAAAGTCCCAGAAAACCCCTTTAATGTACACCAATATATAAAAATATAGCGAGGCTCATGAGCCGGCTTCATTTTGTAAACTGTGCTAGAAAAGTAAGGCACAGAGTGGTTGCTATATGCTAATGAATAGGAAGTTAGAGCCAAAGCCAAATTTAGTGTATTGTGTTTTGGTTTTATTTAAGATGTTGGCATTTTTTTAAGAAAGTCTTTTATTTAAAGGGGTTTTCAGGAACATTAAAAAAAAAATTTCTAAAAGGGATAAAATGAAGAAAAGTTAAATACCGGTACCTGTCCTGGCGGCTCCCCATCCAACGCTGCAGCCCCACCGTCTGCCGCACCGAGGCCGCAGCGCTGGACAGGGAGCCACCAGGACAGGTGAGTATTTTTAATTTGAACCCTTTATAATTTGTATGTATTGCCCCAGAAAACATCTTTAAGGTTTTCACAAAGAGAAAGCCAACAGACTTTTAGCATTTTTTATGCTTTGTTTCCGCGGTCATTTTTCCAGAGACACAAAAGAAATGCGGCGGGCGATCTTGGTTGTCGCTTTGGAAAAATTGATTGAACATGCTCAGAAAATGACAGTAGATTATCAATCTCTGAAAAGGTGACAACCAATGTAGCTACACTTCATGTTGTTACTTTTGCATAAATGCTGTTTTCATATTTGCCACTAGATGTCACTGCAGCAGACATGTGCCATGTACAGTCATCCTGCTTTACGACTTGCTGTGAAATTGCACATTATGAACTTGTCTTCTAATGCCTATTTAAACTGTCCAATTGGCCGCAAGCATCTCCAAAGAGATCTAACTTGTTATAAGCCCTTTTCTTTTACCCTAGGGATAAGCATTTAGCTGTGTATAGTGTAGTTAGGATTTAAAGTAGCGGTAGTCTAAACGTCCGGACTGTTGACAGTTATTGCATGTCTAAGCCCTGTTTGAATTTTAGGATATGTCCACATTGGGTGAAATTTGCTATAGAGTGTCCGCAGCAGACATCCCATAGCAGATCCGCACCAAAATCCACCCCATTTGGATTTGGGTGTGGACTCAGTCCCCAAAATCCGGTGCTATAATGGATGCGTTGCGAATGCAAAATCTGCTCCGCAGCTCAGTTTACACAGTGGATTTTTTTTTTGCAGCATTTGGAGGAAACTTTTAGAATTCTCTGCTCGTGTATTTGCTGTAGATTCCCCGTGTAGAGGGTCCACACAGAAAATCCACGGCAAATACGTCCCATGTGAACATACCCTTAGTTGTGGATCTGGCACTGCGGATCTGCTGCAGAATGTCTGCTGTGGACATTTTGCAGGAAATTCCGTCCTGAGTAGACATACCCTTAGGTTAGCTGCACACGGGCGATCGCTATCTTGCCAAGAAAATCGCAGCAAAATCACGTCTTTGTTCTTGTGTTTTTTTTGTGCGTCAGCTATGCTTTGACTTGAGAATAATCTTGCACTGGATCGCTGCTGCCCACGATACAATTGCACATTTATTATCACGAAAGTCAATAGGACTTTCTAATATTAAATATTAGAGATGAGCGAGCACGCTCGGATAAGTCAGTTACTCGAGCGAGCCTCGCTCTTCTCGAGCATGCTCGGACAAGAATGCAGTTACTTGAGAAGAGCGAGGCTCGCTCAAGTAACTGACTTATCCAAGCGTGCTCGCTCATCTCTATTAAAAATGCATCGCATTGTCCCAAAATCGCAAGTTTCATGTGTTTTGATGCAATAAAAAGGAGGCTCCATAGGAAAACATGGGCGGGAAAGGAAAAAAAAAAAAAAAAAAAAAATTAAAAAAAAAAATCGTACATCGCTGAAAGATATGGCATGCCGTGATATTTTTTTCTTGCAACATCGCTAATGTGAAGGAACCCATTGAAAATCATTAGTTTCATAATTCTGCTTTTTTACTCCCTCTCACATCCAGTGAAAATTGCGACCGTGTTTTAAGTGGGACCAGCACTGCAGCCGAGATCATGTTGCCAGATAGTGCAGCGTTCGAAGAGGACGCTGGAGGGGGCCCACAGCCGAGAAGACAGCGGGGTAGATAAAAAGGCTTTGTCACGGGGCTCTACCATCTCCTCCCCGGGGGGTAGCTTGGGACCCGACCAAGTTACTGCTGGGTTAGATCATGGGGTTTACCTAAAAGGGGTTTTGTCATTATAAGAAAAATTATCTAAACTTACCTATCCCTTCCCTGTCAGTCTCCTTATCACATCTTCTCCAGTGCCCCAGGTCAGCTCACTGCAGGCTGGGCCCAGCTTGTTATGAAGGCTGCTTTATCACAAACTCCTTCCTGCTGGGTCAGTGAAGGTCACGTCCCTGTGCTGTAGCTTCACTGCCTAGGAAGGAATTGTAATCTATGTCAGAGACAGCTCGCATGAGCAATCTCTGAAGAAGATAGGCAGTCCTCCTGCTGGCCTGTGAGCTGTGACATAACGTACATTGGCAGACTGCCAACCTAATGTACATAACCTCACAGGAAGGAGCAGAATCCACAGTCCAAGTTATCTGTGAAATTCCTTCCTCGGCGAACTCTCTCTCTCTCTTTACCGCTCAACACTCACTTTCATTCTTTCTTCTTCTCGCCATTAAGCGGTTTTTCCTTCTCTCAGCGCTCAGCAGAAGCACCGAGGTCTCTTGGGTAAAATGGGCCCAGGCTGAGTGTAAAGAAGTCGCTCGGCTTCCTTCATATTTCTCCACCCACCTGCCAATCTCACGAACTCTCTGCCAGACTTCTTCCACTGACTTATTCCCTTACTGACTTACTCTGCATTCTTGCAAACACACATACATAGCATGATCACATGGCCACAAACGATACACATAAAACGATACATTTACCAGACAGGACTAGACATACCAGACATTAACCCTCTCAGTCCTGCAACCATTCAATACACATAAATCAAATGCATGCCACAAACAAGACACTTACAAGACATTGACAAGAGACAGACAGAACATTAAGGAGGGGCCCTACTAACTATGAACGTTGCGCTATTATGTGTATATCCGTGCATTTTACTTTACTTTTCGTGCTATCGAGGACCGTTCACATCAGTGCGGGACACACCTGCGCCATTATTTAAAAGGCTGTGTAGCCTGATTAGTATCAGATGTGTTCGATATCCCAAGAAATTGTGTAGTGCATTGTGCAATCACCCAGGTATCAGGTGTGCAATGAGACCCCCCATAGACTCCTGTGGGGCAAATGCACACAGAGAACATGCTGTGTGCGCAAAAACACATACTGTGAGAGAACCCGTGGTAATCAACGGGTTCTATTCTATTGCGCACTAATACGTCCGTGTGAGTCCGCCCTTAATTGCAGCATCTTAATAAACAACTGCACTTGTAGTTTACTTTTTGGGCGTACTTCTACATCATCGACCATTATCTACCTGCGGTTCCCACTCTCTCCACCTTTCCCCTTATGTTTCGCTCTGCCGCTGCCTCCCTCGCTTCCTCCTCTCCAGCTGATGCTCATAATTGTCTAAAATTGTCATAATGACACAGATAATGAAAATAATAACACTTCTTTATTACAGGGAATGCCGATCAAAGTCAGCGAGCGCTGCAGTCCCCGTCATTGTGTAAGAGGTGAAGGGTTTAATGCTAGCATCTTCCCGGCCGCCGCAGAGCTGCGCAGCTCCAGCAATCACGCTATCCAGAATATAACCGAGTAATAACCCTCAGCTCCATCAACATCTTTCCTCAACACTAAGAATGGCGCCTCTACATTACATAGCGGCAAGGCTTTTAAATAGTTAAAGGGGTTGTCCCGCGCAGAAACGGTTTTTTTTTTTTTTTCAATAGGCCCCCCGTTCGGCGCGAGACAAACCCAATGCATGTGTTAAAAAAAAAAAAACGTTTAGTACTTACCCAAATCCCGGCGCTGCGGCGACTTCTTCCTTACCTTAGCAAGATGGCCGCCGGGATCTTCACCCACGATGCACCGCAGGTCTTCTCCCATGGTGCACCGTGGGCTCTGTGTGGTCCATTGCCGATTCCAGCCTCCTGATTGGCTGGAATCGGAGCTACGAGGACCAGCTCTCCGGCACGAGCGGCCCCATTCACCAGGGAGAAGACCGGACTGCGCAAGCGCGTCTAATCGGGCGATTAGACGCTGAAATTAGACGGCACCATGGCGACGGGGACGCTAGCAACGGAACAGGTAAGTGAATAACTTCTGTATGGCTCATAATTAATGCACGATGTATATTACAAAGTGCATTAATATGGCCATACAGAAGTGTATAACCCCACTTGCTTTCACGGGACAACCCCTTTAAAGGAGTTGTCCCGCGCCGAAACGGGTTTTTTTTTTTTTTTAACCCCCCCCCCGTTCGGCGCGAGACAACCCCGATGCAGGGGTTAAAAAAACAACCCGCACAGCGCTTACCTGAATCCCGGCGGTCCGGCGTCTTCATACTCACCTGCTGAAGATGGCCGCCGGGATCCTCTGTCTCCATGGACCGCAGGGCTTCTGTGCGGTCCATTGCCGATTCCAGCCTCCTGATTGGCTGGAATCGGCACGTGACGGGGCGGAGCTACACGGAGCTACACGGAGCCCCATTCAGAAAAGAAGAAGACCCGGACTGCGCAAGCGCGGCTAATTTGGCCATCGGAGGGCGAAAATTAGTCGGCACCATGGAGACGAGGACGCCAGCAACGGAGCAGGTAAGTATAAAACTTTTTATAACTTCTGTATGGCTCATAATTAATGCACAATGTACATTACAAAGTGCATTATTATGGCCATGCAGAAGTGTATAGACCCACTTGCTGCCTCGGGACAACCCCTTTAATATCTAAATTACTCTCCAGCATAGTCAGATCTGACCGAAGGACTAATAATAGGCAATGCAATTCCAACACAAGATCTCCGACAATAGAGGAAGAAGGGAAGCAGCGGGGCGCGTTCACGTTAGCATCGCAAGTTCCGTTCGGAACCTCTGTCACTGAATTCCATTAGATAACGGGATGAAACAGTCTTTTATAACACATAATTTAGAGGCTCCCTCTACAGCAGTGTTTCCCAACCATTTTAGACTTGGGGCACCCGTGTGATTTTTTTTTTTTTTTTGCGAGGCAACACTACCAAAAAGGTGGGGTGGTCAGGGAACAATGCTAGGCACGTAGCTTATTACAATGGATGATTTTACTTCCAGTATTCCAGGGGCCTATATTGTAATAGCACCCCTTTCAGTAGGCCCAGTAGTAACAGTTCCCCCTCTCAGTGGCTCCAATAGTAATAGTGTCCCTCTCAGTAGCCCCAGTAGTAATAGTGCCCTTCTTAGTGGCCCCAGTAGTAAGTATCCCTCTCGGTGGCCCCAGTAGTAATAGTGTCCCTCTCAGTGGCCCCAATGGTAATAGTGGCCCCAGTAGTAATAGAGACCCTCTCAGTGGTCCCAGTAGTAATAGTGTCCCTCTTGGTAACCCCAGTAGTAATAGTGTCCTTCTTAGTGGCCCCAGTAGTAAGTGTCCCTCTCGGTGGCCCCAGTAGTAATAGTGTCCCTCTCGGTGGCCCCAATAGTAATAGTGGCCCCAGTAGTAATAGAGACCCTCTCAGTGGTCCCAGTAGTAATAGTGTCCCTCTCAGTGGCCCCAATGACAATAGTGGAACCAGTAGTAATAGAGACCCTTTCAGTAGCCCCAGTAGTAATAGTGACCCTCTCAATGGACCCAGTACTAATAGTGTCACGCTCAGTAGACCCAGTAGTAATAGAGACCCTCTCAGTGGACCCAGTAGTAATAGTGTTCCTCTCAGTGGCTCCAGTAGTAATAATGCCCCTCTTTTATACCCTAATCAGGAATGATGCGCTCACTTATTGCCCAATCATTAAAAATGCTCCCTCTGTCGCTCTGTCATTAATAATTGCCCCGCTTGTAGCCCCATTGTTAAAAATGCTGCCCCTTCTTTCTCTGTTTTAATAATGATCCCCCTTATTGCCCCATTATTAATAGTGCTCCCCTTGTTGTCCCATCAGTAATACTGCTGCCCCTTGTAGCCCTCCATCAGTAAAAACACTCCCCTTGTTGTCCCATCAGAAATAGTGCTTCCCCGCTCTCTCTTTTGGTGTATATTTGCTGTCTAAGCTGCTCTGCGCCGGCGGTCCTTATTTCCATTTCAGTTCTTCCTGAATTCTGGGTTGCACAGTCACATGTGACCATTGTCCAAAAGTAGAGAGCTTGATAAAGACCCTAATCTGGGGTCGAAACGTCGCCAGTCTTTTATGGAGGAATAAAAAGATGAATATTTAAAGGAACATCTGATGCTGCCTGGTCTCTCTACTTTTGGACTTGTACTTCGGGTCTTGATCCGGACCTTACTGGGCTTTGCATTTCCTGCTCCTCGCTCATTAACACAGCTTCTAGTGGATTCCAGAGGGATCTGTTGATATCCTTGCAGTTGCTTCAGCTTTATTTTGACATATGACCATTGTGTCCAATTGGCCACAGCGGTCACATACCACATGACTGCACAACCATAAGTCAGACAGGACTGGACCGGGGACAACGCAAAGGAGCACCGGACTGTTTTTTCTTTTTACTTCATAGCCTCACCCAGCCATCTTGTTAAACATAAGGCTTAAGGGGATGCCTGTAGTAGCCACTACTGCAGCGGTAGTTGCGGGCGGCCCCAGGACGTGATCGGCCCACCCGGATTTTTCCCAGTGCGCCCCTGCTGTCGCAGCACCCCTGGCAGACACACCAGGGTGGCAACCCGGTTGGGAATCACTGCTCTATACTTTAACGAATCCTGTCATGTGACATCACATTCTATTCTGATTAACATTGTATATGATTGGTCAAAGCCTCTTTTCATATATGTGCAAGCCCCACCCCATACAGACAGGCAAACCCCCTAGACTCATTTGCATATACATAAAATTTCCTGAAAAACTAGAAAAAGTAAGGGCAGTTTCACACAGGCGTATTTGCGTGCCCGCGCTCTATGGGGAGTGCGCATATGCTAACGCAATACACAATGGGATGCGCAATTCTGTAAAAAAAAAGAATACATCTGCAATTCATCTAATATTAAAGAGGCTACAGGCCTTTTCTTGCACCACACTTTGACCGTTTGCCGCCTGCAATTTTTGCCTCGTAATCCGCAACAGGGGTCCGCACTGCCCACGGGCCATTGCAATTAACATTGTGGAAAGGTTGCGGACTCTGCGTCATTGCTGTCATTGACGCCATGGGGGAAATAATTGAATACAAAAAATCTGCACTGCGCATGTACATCCGCAGTACAAATGAAGGCAAGAAAGGACAGGTCGGCACGGACGCCGCTGCTTTCATGGTCGGATTCCGCTACCGGATCCTGCATGCGAAATCTGGCTCTACCGTGTGCAGCCGGCCTTTGTGTGATCCTCGGTGGGTGATTTTGGTGTCATTGGATTTGTGACATCCTCACCACCGCCATAAAATCATAACATTTGAGATTGATACATGGAGTGACCTGTGAGGGCAGCTTAAAGTTGTAATGTTAAGTCTATGGGTGCGCACCGCTAGGGAGAATGAGGCATTGCTCAGCAGCGCAAGACACGAGCAGTGAGGAGGAGAGAGCGAGGCTGGTTACACACCCGTGAGGGCGATGTCGGGCCGTGTGCAAGCTCAGTGGATGCAAAGTGTTTTCATGCAGAGAGAGAGAGAAAAGAGGTGAGGGAAAGAGAAGCAGTGAGAGAGTTAGAGACAGAGAGAGGGCGAGAAACAGAGATACGGCAAGAGTCGGAAATATGTTGAGAGACAAAGATACATCGAGAGACAGAAGCGGCAAGAGAGATAGAAGCGGTGAGAAAGAGAGAATTGGCGAGAGAGAGAGAGAAGCGGTGAGAGAGAGAAAAACAGTGAGAGATTTAGAGACAGAAAAATGGCAAGAGATAGAGATATGTTGAGTATTATTGTACCTTGACGCCACCAGGAATAGTACTGGAGAGAGCACTGACAGCCCGGTGACGCCCCCTGAATTTGATTGGCTGATGAGATGGCTTCCCTGCAGGTCCTGGAAGGGCAGTATTCATCTCTTGCCCCAGCTCCCAGCAGCTGCTGTAAGTATTGCAGCCTCCCTGGCCACCGCTGGAGTTGTGTGTTCCCCAGTGCTTCAGCTGCACAGTCTCCCCGTGGTCTGCTGGTGCAGTGTGTTTTCCCCTGCCGCTAAGCGCTGCTGCTGCTCTGTGCTCTCCCACGCTCCCCGGTTGCTGCTGTACGTTCCCCTGCCATTCCCCGGTGCTGCAGCTGCACATGGTCCTGGGCCCTGCTATTGCTGGTGTAATGTGTTTCCCCAGCTGCTCACCGCTGCTTGTGCTGCATGCTGTCGCAGGCTCCCCGACCCCGCTGAAGCTGTATGTTGCCGTGGCGATGGCTGCTGCTGCTCCATAGGCTCCCTGGGAACTGCTGCTGTCTTCCCCGGCCGTTTAGCAATGGTGCTGCTCCGCGCTGTCACTGATATGGCGAGAGACAGAGATGCGGCGAGAGACAGAGAAGCGGCGAGAGAGGGAGAGAGAGAGAAGCGGTGAGAGAGAGAGAAGCGGTGAGAGATTTGCTCCAAATACAATGTGACCCTCTGAATATTCACCTATCCAAGCAGATTTAGGAGTTCCCAACAACCATTTTTCCAAACATTCTATGTTTGTGCAGCGGACATCGGGTTCGTCTAGTTGGGTTAAATAGCCATTTAAGTTGGGGTATTTGTCTGTAAGCAAACGAATGACCACGCCCTGCGGGCGCAAAAATGACGGTGAAATACACCAATACGTGAGCAAAACAGCCTCCCACATAGCGCAAATACATTGCGCTGAGGCGTACGCTTGCGAGAAGGGGGTTAGGGCTATTTTGACACTGAGTGACTCATCATTGGCACGAGCCAACGACGCCAGCATTGTCCAGTGCAGCCTGTTTATACAGGCAGGTAAATCGTTCGCTCACAGATCGTTCTGTCTTTCCCATTCTCTGCATCAGCGAATCGGAACAACTAAACGATCGTTATTTATAAGCAATGATGTGTAAACAAGCGAACGGTGATATTTACGGCTGTATAAAATGAACGCCAAACGAGAGGCGAACAAATCCTTGTTCCTCGTTCAATCATTGGTTGGGTTTACGCTGAACGATTGGCGCTCAAATTAGAAATATCCAACGATTTTCTAAGGGTAGATGTTCTGTTTAGAAGCACCTTAGGATCTGCACTGCACACGGGTTCCGCAGATTCGGTGCGGAGATTTCCACTGTGCGTGAACCCACACTGTTTGTGGTGATATGTGTATTCATTGTGTTTGTATATTTTCGTTCACTCTTCTGGAAAGTCGGGTGACAACGGCTATCCTGGCAGCCATATTGGTTGTCACCCAGCTTTCCCGGGAACAGATAGATGTCAGAAACCATTTGTCATGAAGGAAGTAATCTTCCTCCCTAAGCAAAGTGTTGCAATAGATTTTCGGAGTTCTGTTGATGCCCTCCGCTGGCGCACAGCCCATCTACAGATATTAGTAGCGCCAACTTGGATTTCATGTTTAGAGGTCCTTTAAATGAAGCACTTTCATTTCGCCGAATATATCCTTGAACTGATGCTCATAGCAGACATCAAAGTCTGCGGCTGGACACCTGTATCTGACACCGTCTGAATCCCAGCCCAGTTTAATACATAACCTTAATCATTCATTGAACAGTTTGAAGAAAAAGGGAACTATGATAGAAAAATCCACATACAAGTGCAGATGAAAGCCAATTCCAGAGAGAATTGATAAAACATTCTTTGTGAAGCTGACAACTGACAGGCACAGAATTACACGAGAGCAATATTTACAAGCCCGGGCAGAGTATTTAATAATGGTGGCCAGCCCGAAGGGGGGTAAAGGAGCGAGCACTGTCCCTAATACAGTAACATAGACAATTGTCCATCTAGTTCAGCCTATTACCCCACAATGTTGATCCAGAGGAAGGTAAGAAAAAAAACAATGAGGTAGAAGCTAATTTTCCCCATTTAGGGGAAAAAATTCTTTCCCGCCTCCAATCTGGCAATCGGAATAATCCCCGGATCACCGACCCTTCTAAAGTTATGAGTGATTATAACATATAGTATTGTATAGCTCAAGAAAGTCGTCCAGGCCCTTCTTGTACGCTTTGTTCATATTCGCCATCACCGCATCCTCAGGCAGAGAGTTCCATTGTCTCACTGCTCTTACAGTAAAGAACCCCCGTCTATGTCAGTGTTACAGTCCTGGATATAATAGATGATGGGAGAGATCTCTGTATTCTCCCCTAATATATTATACATAGTTATTAGAGCGCCCCCTTGTTACAGTCCTGGATATAATAGATGATGGGAGAGATCTCTGTATTCTCCCCTAATATATCTATACATAGTTATTAGAGCGCTCCCTTGTTACAGCCCTGGTATAATAGATGATGGGAGAGATCTCTGTATTGTCCCCTGATATATTTATACATAGTTATTAGAGCGCTCCCTTGTTACAGTCCTGGGTATGAATAGATGATGGGAGAGATCTCTGCACTGACCCCTGATATATTTATACATAGTTATTAGAGCGCTCCCTTGTTACAGTCCTGGTATAATAGATGATGGGAGAGATCTCTGTATTGTCACCTGATATATCTATACTTAGTTATTAGAGCGACCCCTTGTTACAGTCCTGGGTGTAATAGATGATGAGACAGATCTCTGTATTGTCCCCGAATATTATAATATACATAGTTATTAGAGCGCCCTCTTGTTACAGTCCTGGGTATGAATAGATGATGGGAGAGATCTCTGTATTGCCCCCTGATATATCTATACATAGTTATTAGAGCGCCCCCTTGTTACAGTCCTGGGTATAAACAGATGATGGGAGAGATCTCTGTATTGTCCCCTGATATATTTATACATAGTTATTAGTGCACCCCCTTGTTAGAGTCCTGGGTATAAATAGATGATGGGAGAGATCTCTGTATTGCCCCCTGATATATCTATACATAGTTATTAGAGCGCCCCCTTGTTACAGTCCTGGGTATAAACAGATGATGGGAGAGATCTCTGTATTGTCCCCTGATATATTTATACATAGTTATTAGTGCGCCCCCTTGTTAGAGTCCAGGGTATAAATAGATGATGGGGAGATCTCTGTATTGTCCCCTGATATGTTTATACATAGTTATTTGGTTACCCCTCAACCGTCTTTTTTCTAAACTAAAACCCCAACTTTGATAACGTCTCCTGTGCAAATGCACACCAAAATACTGTATGCTGTGTGTGGTTTTTTTTTTTTGCATACGCAAAAGTGAAAGTGAGAAGGAACCCATTAAAAATGCACACCTGCGCCCGAAGAGATCACATATTCTAATAATTACACTAATGACCAATTTCAATGAATGGGTTGCATGCTTTTTTGCGGGTGCAAATGCACATGACTTGTGTGCATAAAAGTACATTAAAACATGCACATGCATGGAAATACAAAACGCCCATTCAGCCAATACATAGTGCAAGTGCGTTACCGCCCATGTGAGAGCGGCCTTAGCGAGCGTTCACATGGTCAAAGGCGTACTTTGCTTTACAAATACGCAGCCTATTCACAGACAGAAGTACGCTGTTGCCTCGGGTTTTTCGGTCTATCAGGGTGGCTTCAGACAGCCGTATGCACAACGACACTCGCCGGTACGGAGCATAGATTCGCATGAACGGGTTTTGTTTTTGCTTCCTTTCAGGCCATTCAAACTCTGCCCCATAGCGCTGGATAGGCCCTACCCTAGTATTAACTATGTTTGGGAAAGATGGGGCAAGTCCTATCTGTTCTCGGTCGAGAAAAGAACTGGTGAAAACGAAACCATTGATTTTCATGGCCGCAGAGCTGGACTAAAACACGTTCGCATTTACACGAGTAAACAAGAATGCACGAAGTCTCACTGATTTTGTGCATGGAGACGCAGTGAATATGCAGGTTTCCAGCGTATTTGGAGCGTATTTACGCATGACCATTAATTTCAATGGACTTCTACGGTACGTGCGCCAAAAGAGGACAGACAGTACAGAGTCTATTTTCAAGCGATTGCACATTGCGTGAAAAAATCTAGTAAAGTGAACTAACCCATTAGAACGGGTTCTATTCACTGCTTGCTACGCGAGCAAATAATGTGCTCGTAAGACACTGCGCAAATAAGCTTGTGTGAATGAGTCCTAAGGCTATGTGCAAATGGGGCGGATTTATATCTACAAAGGATTTGAACATTTTCAAAATGTGATCCACGAGCGGCAGCAAATCCGTTTGGAAGCTTGTGGACCAGAATTAGAACTTTGGTGTTACTGTAAATGCTGCATATTTTCCGTGCGGAAGGTCTGCACAGACAATCCTCGCCAAATCCGCCCCGTGTGGACCCAGCCTGAGGTTGCTGCCTTGGCTGATTCTGTAGCGGCGGGTTTCTCAGCAGCGGTCTGCAGGGATGACGAGCGCCGCGCTCATTCCTAAATATGGAAAGTGAGTGCGCAGATCGCTTCTTCCTTGTCACAGGACGGTCGCATCCCGGTCAGCAGAGCCGGATTTTATTGGCTGGAACTGATCAAACTTTTCACTGCCTATTCCTATTTTATTTAATACATTTACTTGTAGCTATCTGTCGTTCTCACAATGTGAAGACAATTCTCAGAGACATTTGGCTGCAGGAGAGAACATCAATTCAGAATGCGCTCAGCACAGTGTAGACAGAACACTACTCCTCTCAGCATGACCTGATTAAAGCACGAGGCAATAATGGCCTTTTATTGTATTCAAATTATCCTATTTATTAAGTATAAACCTACATATAAAGAGAGCAAAGAGCTCCTGAGAACAACACATCATGCTACCATACATGTGGAAATACTGGGTAATACTTCATGAGGATAACGAAGATCTGAATATTTTATACACAAAATTTATTATGCAACTTAAACTAGTTTTCTGGAGGGAAAAAAAGATACAAATTTTTGTGCATGCCTACGTAGTGGCCCCATGAGTTAACGGGGCCCCTCCATAAGTGTGAATGCATTTGGCCTGTGCCTACGTGTTGTCAGTGTCTTATATGTTGCATGAATATGATGCGTATTGCATACCTGGAGCACTGAGTGGGTTAACGTCTGGGTTATGTCTGAAAAATGTATCATGTTGTATGTCATGTGATCGTGCTTTGTATATATGTTTGTGCAAGGTGTGTGCAAGAGTAGTTCTGTTTCTGACTTGCAAGAGATAGGACAGCAGAGTGCTGTTCTGCGAGTGAGCCACACAGACACCATCAGCTCTGTGTGGTCCGGAATGAAAGAGGCTGAAAGGAATCGACCAGCGCACCCTGGGCCTGCTTTACCCAGGAGATACCAGTGTTACCCGTAAACAGAGAGAGAGAGGAGCCGCCATGCAACATGGAGTGCCTCGCTGCCAAATGTGAGTGCTGACCAATAGAGAGCTGGCGAGAGTGAAGGAGATTGGTCGAGAACAGAACCCTGCAGATAACGTGGCCTGTGGACTCGTCTGTTATCCCGTGAATCCTCCCTGTGGCACCACTTTGTGGTTTTGCACCATTTTTCCTGCTGGCTTGTATTTGACTGTTGAACTGTTATACTCAAGTAAAGGAGCACTGCAGACCATCCCAGGCTTTACTTTAAACATTTCCCTGTGTGTGGACTACTTGTTTTTCTACCATTTGGATTCACCGCAGAGGAAGGAATGGTGGCGTCACGAGTGACAATAGAACCTTCAGGTAATCCACATATTGGGATACCCACATGAAACTCCCCCAGCAGTAACTTGGTCAGGTCCTGTGCTACCCCTAGGGGAGGAGATGGTAGAGCCTCGTGACAAGGCCTCAATCTACCCCACTATCTCCTCGGCTGTGGGCCCGCTCCTTGAACGCTGCACCTATTTTCTGCAACATTTTTTGACTTTTTCTAATTTTACGCCATTCTCTTTTTAAAAAAAAAATGAGCAAGGCTTGGCTGTAGGGGGCGGGAAGGTACGTAACCCATCTGATTTACTGTAAACTACACTATAGCCTGCCGTAACTAAGCCAGCTCCTAACTGGTATACCATAGATTTCAGATACAAGCACATGGACAGCTCAAGAAGTGACAAATGTATTAGGCTTGAGCCTCCTTATACATAGAGCACATTTTCTGACTGTGAACTTTATATTAAAACCGGTAATTAAAACACCGGTCTTAATAAATATGCACCAAAAGGTATGATGTAGGATATTGGGTACACATATACATGCTGTGCTGCCCTGTATACTCTGTAACTTACTTGGTCCATTAGTTTATAGGACAGGACCTAACTATCTGGTCCTTACTAGAGTTGAGAGAACATACTCTGCCGAGCTTGATGATCGTCCGAGTATTAGCGTACTCGATGGTGCTCGTTACTGGAACAAGCATCAAGCCGTGTTGGACCCCGCTCTAGTTTTTGGCTCCTCCCCACTGTGACGTGCCTGTTTTGGCCCCTCCCCACCGCGATGCAGCACACGTCATTGGCAAATTTTTTATCTGGCAGGCAGGGGAGAGAGAGACAGAGAGAGACGAACCTAGGAAAAAAAAAGCTTGGGACCCGGCGTCCCACATACAAAAATGCTTGAGCCTCCCATTGTAGTCAATGGGGTTCGTTACTCGAGTAGAGCTCTCGAATTTTACGAAAAGCTCGACTCGAATAACGCGGACCCGAGCATTTGGGTGCTCTCTCATCTCTAGTCCTTACCACTCCCAGTTATATTAGAGCTTGTGAGATTAGTCTCTCTGTCAGCTGGTCACCCAATTGGGTTTTCCTGTCCCTGTTTTTGAGCTCTCCTAGACAATCAATTCCAGAGAGCAACCTCTTCTTCTCACTGTGCAGACATATATATATTAGCCTCTATATCTGCAGATGTCCAAGATGTGATCCAACATCTGCTACCAAATGTTTATTTTCCATTAAGAATGTGTCAGAGAGGAAAAATCTAATCTACTGTATATAAAGGTTTTTTTTAAAAATAAGTTTTAAGTCAAAGATGTATGGGGGTATAGTTCAATGGTGAAAATAGTAATGGAGGAACTAACTAACATCCTTTTGTTCATTAGAAGAGTAGAGGAGTGGGATTTTTAACTGGAGGTCTCAACAATTAGGTACATTTGCCATAAAAAGGCACACGACACGTAGTTGTCCAGTGGTGACACCAATCTTTCCAGTTTGCAGACACTACGGAAAATGTACTAATTCCAGCATTACCAACGTCAAGCTTAGTATGAATTTTCCCCTGCACATCTCACAAATGTACGCCAGGTCAGATATGGCATATGCTTCTGGTATAATTTATGCCAGTTTGTGGCATAAATTACAGATAATTATTTTTTCAGTTTGGGATGGCCATGCCCCTTCCCAACAAACCCTGCCCACTTTTCAGGAAAGCGGCATGGTCGGCGCAAAAATGCGAACTTTTGCACAAATGACCCCCTTGTGAAAAAAATTGAGACTTGGCATAAACCATTTTATAAATGTGCCTCATTGTTTTCAATAAGACCATTTTGAACAGAAGGATGTCACGCAGATTGGTAAGTATATTGTATAAGTAATGACATAATGCACATTACTTCACTGACCAGCAGTGCTGTGGGATACCTGCAGTGTTTAGCCACTAGAGATGAGCGAGCATGCTCGGATAAGGCAGTTACTCGAGCGAGCATCGGTCTTCTCGAGTAATTGATTACTTGTCCGAGCAAATGCGGGTGGGTGGCGGGCAGCGTGAGAGAGATCTCTCTCCCACCCCGCATTTGCTCGGACGAGTAATCAGTTACTCGAGAAGACCGATGCTCGCTCGAGTATCAGCCTTAAACGAGCGTGCTCGCTCATCTCTACTAGCCACCACCAATTGGAAGGGAAAGTTCTAATATACACACCCTTATCTTTTTAAGCTCTGGAAGCAGAATAGACTAACGGTGCCCATTAACATTAGACTAAAGTTGATGAAAATGGACAATGTCAACAAAAAAAAAAAACATTCACTGGGTCAAATTGAACAAGGAACGATTTAAGTTGACCAATGACTGACTCATCGTCTGGAAAGAAGTTGGCCATATTTAAAATTTTCACCAGATAGTCGGATGAAAGATATATCATCCATGAGCAATCTTTCCGTGAAAGTTCGTTCCAAAAAAAATATTTTGTCCATCGCCAGATGTCACTGAACATGTATGACCAGTTCGAATTACTGTGATGGCTTGTATGGACTAGAATGTGTAGGGCTCCATCTGCAAAACTTCCCACAAATATACGCCAGGTCAGATATGGCATATGCTTCTGGTATAATTTATGCCAGTTCACCAGACGATAGCTCATTCAACCATCAACCTGCGTCTATCTAATGTGTCTGGCCATCTCCTGATGGTTTTTCGATTGCTGTGTCTTTCTTCTCTGTTTATAAGAAATTGTTTGGTTGTACAATCTTGTTACCGTAAAACTTGTTCTGCGCATTAAAAAACAGAACAAAATGTTCTTGCTCTCAGTAAGAGAAACAGAATAATCTTGTAGATATGATACCTTTTCAGAGCTAATATAGAGAAATGATGTTAATAGGGCAAGCTTTCAAGAAACTACTTATGTCTCTTCACAACATGCCTGATGAAGAGACCTAAATAGTCTCGAAAGCTAGCGCTATTAACAGCATTTCTTTTTGTTAGCATCACATCTACAAGGTTATTCTGTTTTGCTTACGGAGAGCCATCACATTTTCTTCTCCGTTTTAATCCTCAGGATGAGTTTTACCGTATCAAGGCTGCACGACCAAATAATTTGAGTCTAGACACCATATATTTAACACCTAGCAAAGCATTGATTTAGTTTTTCATTAAAGAGACACAATGAAGTGGGCAAAGTTTTGATTACAATTAATTTGTTTAGTTAAGTAAATGTGCTCCATGACATTCCTATCTGCACAACAGAGTGACGGGGGGGAGTATGTTAGCAGCAGGCAATTTTGCCCAGGGTTAGAGGGAAGCTACCTTTATTAATTCCGCACATTTCCTCCCAGCATCTAGTAGAATGTAGAGGCAAGAGCCCATGTGGATTTCCAGCCTGCGCTGTCCCAGTGACATAATTAGGGTAATCAATAGTCATTACTAGCAGGCATCTGTTGGCAGTGACACTTGGAGGGTCCGGTGGGAATGCACACCGTGAACGGAGCAGGAACAGGGTGTCTCGGGAGGGACCCTGACATTCAACTCTCTGCAAGTGGCAGAAGTAATTTTAGTAGTGTAACCGCCATCACTTGTTACTCCAGGCATTGTGGAACCTGTGGGGGACACTGAAACATTTTACATATGGGGCTGACTATGGAAGAAACCATATGGCTGGAGACAAAGGAAGCCTTGGTTTAGATATCTCAAGCAACCTAAAGCAATATTTGCTCATTGGATTTAAGATGTTAACCTCTTGCTCAGAAGAAGTATATCATCAGACAGGCATTTAGGAGAACAAATGAATCACACATTTCTATTGTATCATCTGCATGACTATTGATGAGCAGCGTGGGAGTCTCCTTGGGTACTGCCCGGGAGCAACAAGCACCCAATGCCATTTTTAACGGAATTTTCACTCTGGAAGCCCCAAGATTAGGCAGAAGACATAACGTTTCATTAGTTTGTCCCCCACTAAATAGGTTGTAAGTAGAGATGAGCGAACGTACTCGTCCGAGCTTGATACTCGTTCGAGTATTAGCGTGTTCGAGATGCTCGTTACTAGAGGCGAGCACCACGCGATGTTCGAGTTACTTTCACTGTAATCTCTGAGACGTTAGCGTGCTTTTCTGGCCAATAGAAAGACAGGGAAGGCATTACAACTTCCCCCTGCGACGTTCCAGCCCTATACCACCCCCCTGCAGTGAGTGGCTGGCGAGATCAGGTGTCACCCGAGTATATAAATCGTCCCCTCCCGCGGCTCGCCACAGATGCATTCTGACAGAGATCAGGGAAAGTGCTGCTGATGCTGGAGCTGCTATAGGGAGAGCGTTAGGAGTGATTTTAGGCTTCAAAAACCCCAACGGTCCTTCTTAGGGCCACATCTGACCGTGTGCAGTACTGTTGAGGCTGCTTTTTGCAGTGTTGCACCTTTTTTTTTTTTTTTTGTATATCGGCCGTGCAGAGCATTGCGTCCTCAGTCTGCAGTAATTTTACATAGTATAGGGCCAGTAGTGCTGAGGCAGGGACAGTGAAAAACGTGAAAGACATATACTGTCTATATAGGCAGTGGGCTTTTCCAAAAAAAATTTGGGACAAAAAAATATATTTGGGCTGCCTGTGACCGTCCTGACTGTACTGCGTCTCTGCTGGGGGTAGTAGTCCTAATTAATACGCAGACAGCTAAGTGTTACAGTGGGCTTGCGCAAAATTCTTTCCTGGCTCTGCGTTGCCCGTTACATCATTGCTGTCATCCTGTCCAGAGGGAACCAGTCTGCACTGCAGTAATTTTACATAGTATAGGGCCAGTAGTGCTGAGGCAGGGACAGTGAAAAATGTGAAAGACATATACTGTCTATACAGGCAGTGGGCTTTTCCAAAAAAATTTTCCAAAAAAACTTCAGCGATTAGACGCTGAAGTTAGACGGAGCCATGGAGACGGGGACGCCAGCGCAGGGAAGGTAAGTGAATAACTTCTGTCTGGCTCATATTTAATGCACGATGTACTTTACAAAGTGCATTAATATGGCCATACAGAAGTGCTTAACCCCACTTGCTTTCGCGAGACAACCCCTTTAAGGCCCATTTAAACGCTTATCGCTCAAAAGATGTCTTCTGAGCGACTTCTGAGCGATAATCGTTGTGTGCATTTACAACGTTGGAGCGATCACCTTGTGCTCCGAGCGGGGAATGCAGAAGACAAGCGGTGGCCGCTTGTCTTCTGCATCCAGCTGTTCTCTGCTCAGAGCACCAGGCTGTTATACAGCTGAGCGCTCCAAGGGGGGAATGCAGAAGACAAGCGGGGCCGCTTGTCTTCTGCATCCAGCTGTTCTCTGTTAAGAGCGCCCGGCTGTTATACAGCCGAGCGCTCCGAGGCAGGTATAAGGAACACAGCTGGACTGCTGTGTTCTTCATACCCCGCCTGTGTTCACAGAGTGGGATACAGCTGAAACAATAGTATCAGCTGTATCTCGCTGTGAACTCCTTATAATGCTGATCATTGTCTTTCAGCTTGCTGAAAGACAATGATCAGGGACTGCTAAACGAAAACTGCAAAATGTCACAATTTGAGCAAATTTTGAGCGATAATCGTTGTGTCCAACTGGGCCTTTAGTTAATGTTGCTGTTGGGAGGTGACAGGTTCTCTTTAAGAGAAATTGCTTACTTGGCTCAAAGAGTCCGGTATGATAATAGATTCCAAAGATGCCCTTCTACTTACTGGCAGAGTGGCATCATGAAGAAAAAGAACTTTGAACACTGTATTCCCATCAGTGTAAGCAGTCATGGGGGTGGAGCTGGAGCAGTTACAATGGCCAATACCCCTCTAAGCTTAATTTACATGCCACAGATTGGGTATGTCATCACTAGCCACCTTCACCAACATCCAGCACAACTGAAGCTAAGGTTAGTACACCTTGCACCGACTGCGTCAGATGTAACATAGTATGCTAGGCTGAAAAAAGACCAATGTCCATCCAGTTCAGCCTGTTTCCACCCCCCAATGTTGATCCAGAGAAAGGCAAAAACAAAAAAACCAATGAGGTCAAAGCCAATTTATCCCATTTTGGGGGAAAAAAAATCCTTCCAGACTCTTTAATGGCAGTCAGAATAATTCCTGGATCAACACTCTTCCGTGAAAAGTTCCTTCCTGACTTCAAGTCCGGCAGTCGGAAGATCCTCGGGTCCACAACCCATTCTGACTGTTTAAACCCTTTCCAATCCACTGTGACGTCTGAAGACATTATGATTTAAGGCTGCACAGCTCCAATGTTGGATGATGTCCGTCGGGGTTCTCTTACTGTAGATTGCCAGCCTCTGTGCTGTTGGAGCCTATCCAACGTGTCACCTCATGCAGTACTAGCTTTAGCCAGCATATAGCGCCATTGTATAATGGCAGAAAAAGAGTAAGCCCCCTAGGAAAACCAGGATACAAATTGGATTGGAAAGGGTTAATGTCTATATCCTGTAATGTCATAGTTCTCTTGATAAAATACCTGGCCCAATACAGGAAGGGTAATGGCCTGCATGACTTCTCTAGAGAGCACTTCCACCCCCTATGACTCCTCATAGATGGTATACAACACCCAAAGTCCTTTTTCAGGATGATGCCAAATCTGTCAGAAAGAAGGACATCATCGGGAACCTGCAACATCCTGGTTAGAGTTGATAGCGGTTTGAGGACCAAAAGGTAGCATCATGCTCTGAAATTAACACTCAAAACTTTTATTCCTTGACTAATGAGAACAAGACAAAATTAAGGAGCTTTATTTTTCAAAGCAAGAAACATAAGAGGTATCAGACCAAGAGACGGGAAGTTGACAGGTTCAAGGAAAGAAAACGGTATTCTTCATAGAAATTGGGTGATTCATAGAGTCTCATCCCAACAGAGGTGACAGAGGCTAAAGTACTAATGCAATCTGAAAATTCCTGGAGTGACATTAATCATTTCTGAATGAAAAGAAAGGCGAAAGATCAAAGCTGGTCTGAGGTTTTACAGAAGGTAAAAACAAAGAGAGATGGCTTGGATTTTAAGCCTGTGTTGCTATGTGATGTATGGGGTAAGGGGATTATAGCTTTGATGAGGATGTGGTGGCACAAAGCAAGACCTCGAAGCAGAGGTGCAAACAGTTCCCAAGGTCTAATGCAGAAAAAGGCAAAAGGAGCATGTATAATATATAGTGGAGGGATATCGAGTTACTGAACCATCAAGGAAGAGGAACAGGCGGAAGATGGAGAACACAGAAGATAACATACAACATATAAAAGGAGTGCGAAATACAAACTGAGAAGATTACTCCCTGTTTACACAGCAGATTTCTTGCACAAATCCGTGGCAAGACCCATGCCATCTTAGCATTCAACTGACTGCTATGGATATCCATGCAAAAGTTCACACCGCATGGAGTTTTTCATGCACACATTTTGAAATCTGCATCACAGAAAAAAAGAAAAGAAGGGACTTGTCAAAGACCTGTTGGGCGACTGCATGCAGATTAGTCCCACTGACTGTGGATCTGACACTGCAAGGCCTATAGGTGACAAACACATACAGTTAAAACATGTTAATACAATACAAGCAATATTGAGCCCCAGAAATAACAATAGGTACATGGAACACATTGGTTGTGAACCTTTGCCCTTATCATCTTGAGATACGGTATTTCTGTATGTAAAACGGCACCATACTGCTCTGCAAAAGTTATGGAATAAAAGGCACATACGCAATTTTTGCTGGTTTTGCATAATTAAAGAAGGTTTTCTGGGATAGGATTCTGAAACTGCTTCTACAGTCTGATAGACAGCAGTTCTGCCCATATGAGGCTAGCTATACTCATACCACTACTTGGGGTGGCCGACTCTCATATGTGATGGCCCCCCAGACCATCACACCAGCAGGGGGCAGTTTGCCGCTTCAAAGCAAAGGCAGGATTGATGTGCTCACCCTGAGGTCTCCAGATATGAACACGGCCATCGTTAGCACCCAAACTAAGCCTGGATTCATCACTTAAAGACAACCCAGTTCCACTCCAGAGCGTCCAATTTAGTTGTTCACAACACCACTGCAAATGAAGGCGATGATGGGTGTCAAAAGCAGTACAGACCGTGAGACTAAATGTCCTTTAGACAACCGCCTGGAAATGGTTATGACAGACACAGGGGTGTAACGATGGCGCCACCTCTCTCTGGATGGTGGACAACGGAACAGTTGGAGCTGCTCGTGCATGTCGGACGATCAGACGATCCTCTCTACTGGTGGACTGTAGGGGACGTCCTGAGCCCGGTCACCTTGTGTGCCCCCATCCACTGGTCCCAACACCGCATAACAGTCTAGTCAGACTCTCCTCTCTATTAGTGGTCTGTAGGGGGCATCCTGAGCCCGGTCACCCTGTGTGCCCCCATCCACTGGTCTGAACACCCCCTAACAGTCTGATCAGACGCTCCTCTCTACTGGTGGTCTGTAGGGGGCATCCTGAGCCCGGTCGCCTTGTGTGCCCTCACACATCCACTGGTCCCAACACCCCCTAACAGTCTAGTCAGACTCTCCTCTCTACTGGTCGTCTGTAGGGGGCATCCTGAGCCCAGTCGCCTTGTGTGCCCTCACACATCCACTGGTCCCAACACCTCCTAACAGTCTGATCAGACGCTCCTCTCTATTGGTGGTCTGTCGGGGGGTTCTGAGCCCGGTCACCTTGTGTGCCCTCACACATTCACTGCTCCCAACACCTCCTTACAGTCTGGGCAGAACGTCTGGTGGGGGACAATTCATCGATACGACCATCCATCTTCTCACATCCCAATAATGCGCCCCCCTCAGTCTCTGGTAATGGGGTGAAATCTCTTCTCTGCATCATAGAGGCGTCTAGTGGTCAACAAGCTCCACACAAGCGGAAGAAGAGGTCACTGCACAAAAGGAGCCTCCGAGAGTCTTCTATAGACCAACTGTTCAACTAATCACACCACAACGCTCATCATTTGTATATCTGCCTGAGATGGAACTATATACTTGTATATACTGTATATTCGCACACAACTACTGGCTGCCGTTATGTAAAGGGTTATTTTCCTCTGAATGGAGTGACTGTGACATTGTGTCCTGTGATGACAATAGGACCAGCAGCGTCCTAGCTCTCTAAACCCCCACTCCCCATAATCCCACCGTCAATATTAATTAGAGGCAGCTCCGGGGAGGACATAATAAAAGGAGGTATCAGAATAATGGCTGGGAATTAAACGAGTCATTTATCTAGAGGGTAAGCCAGGCGAGCAGGAGATACTCCCTGACAGGCAATTGGCGTTGGTTGGTAAAACAGCTTTCTAAATAAACTGCCCTCCCACGGCCAATCAAATTATAGGATGTCGCGGCTGCAGCATCACTGGTCCTTCCTTAACCCTTTGACTGCCAGAGCGGAGTAGATTTAAAGCACCATAAGGATGGAGGTCAACTCGCTCCTCGCCATCCTATAAACTACTTCCCACTGGAGAAAAAAAACACTTTGATGGATTTTCTTAAACTAACCCCCGACATCCACACACTTTGGGGTTAGACATTTTTACGGACTCACACTGTCTTCAGATTGATATAGGATATATCAGCAGATCAGCAGCTAATGTCCGTTTTCATGCATGAGGCATACGGTGCCTTGTGCCTCATTGAGGACATTATAGACTAGAACAACAGACGGAAACAGAATAGTCCTAAAAATAATGGAGTCATTTACGGCAATGAATGGAACTTAGTGTTAGGAGGACTCCGCATTTAGACATTGCAGAAGGGAAGTTGTTTCTCCACTACAGCAGGATGATTTTACAGTTTGCAATGAAGCGGTATGCAAACTTTGTGCCAATATCGTATCAGACTCGCTGAAATTCTGAAACCACAAGATCCGCCCCCATCAAATGTGCTGTCATCAGGAGACAAATGAATGGAAAATTGATCCGTGGGTGAGATCCTCAACACATTACAGGTGCCGGAATTCTTTTTGCATTTAAATGAAGAATATGCAGCATCTTCCAGAGAACGTCTGCAGGCTGACTTCAGGCCAAACTGAATTGGTATAGGATTCTTTATCAATTTGCCATCAGTTGCACATTTAAGTCAGTGTCCAACTAGGTTCCCCCAGGCCCACCAGTAAAATTCCTTCTGGGGCCCATTGTACGGCTACATGCAAATATTACCTGAGGCTCGTTCACAAATTCCTCACTGCTGCGTTCTCCATATACGCCCATAGAAAGGGGAATACATTTGCATTTGGCCCCATTTCCACTGAAGTATATGGAGGATGCAAAAAGAAGGAATTGGTAGACTTCATATGTGCAGAGCTGTGTGCCAGGTCAGGGGTGGGGGGTCCACTTGGCTCAAGGCCTACGAGGGATTCACCTGTTCCCCTGTGGGTCAGTCTAAGCTTGCATTTAGTAGATATTTAAAGAAGGTCACAAAGTAATAGGGTTCTAAAGAAAAAGAATTGAGAAATTCGGCTCAGTTCACGCCTTGCTTTTTCTTCTTGTGTTTTTGTCCATTTCTGAGCCCGTAGCTAAAAACAGCAATTAAAAAAAGCATGTTAAAAACTGCATTTCTTTTCTGGAAACCACTTGCGTTCTTGTTTTTGTTGTATAGACTGAATGTGGATTCTGATGTAATATTTTGCCGAGGTTCCAAAAAAGCACCAAAAAAAAAAAAAAAAAATCAACAAAAAATGCAAAGTATGAACCAAGTCTTAAGGGTTTTTTTCAGGCAAATCCTACTGATGACCTTTCCTCAGAATAGATCATCAATAGTTAAGCTGGTGTGACACAGGCTATCCGGATTCCGTATGCGGGAGCCTGCAGCGGAATCCAGCTCTGAGCGCGGCCGGTGACTCTGTGTAGCTTTGCTTTTCCGTATTGCGGATGACCGTGGACATGGGCAGTACAGAGCAGTTTTTTATATATTTGTTTTACCCACGCTGTCACCAGTCGATGGCACGGTTACCCTCAGCCTATCCGCAATGTCCATTACGGATGGACTGCGGGTCATACGGCTTCCATTGACTTCAATGGAAGCCATCCATGTGGGTTCCGCAGAAAAATAGAACATGCTGTGATTTTAAATTGCTCACATAAATCACAATCGCTATTCACTGATCTGAGCGGATATGAGAATGTTCTATTTTTTAAATGTGTGCGGAATACTGTGGATCATGGGTGACTATCACACATTCCGTAATTAAAATTTGGGTGTGTGAGACCAGCTTCAATTGCCGTGGACCCACCGCCTGGAATCCCCAGCAATCAGCTGATCAGTGCAGACATCATTATCAGGGTTGGAGGCAGAAGCCTCATAGAGGGCTTCACTCCCACCGAAATCAATGGAAGTGCTTCCCCCTATAACACTTCCGTGTCCGACCGTGGTGTCGGAGCTGGAAGTATCAGAAGTCTAATAGAAGGCATCAACTCCCATTGACTTCAATGCTGATGTCCAGCCCCGCGGCACTGACAGTAGGTCAGACGAGGATCCCCAGCGGCAGGTCCAGGCGATTAACAGGATTTGCCAAGAAAACTCCTTGAACCAAAGCAAACAATGAGAAGTAAGAGACTTATATTGCTGCCCCATCCAAATAGAATGACACACGAGTCAGAACATGTCATAATTAAAGGGTTAACCTGATAAATGATGCATTTCCAACATATTCTCTTTACATTATCACAGGAGACCAATGGAAGAAACAGTGTTAAAGGGGTCAGGAAGAGTTAAAAAGATGTATTTCGCCCAGTAGTCAGACCCAACGCTCTTCGCAATACAACACAGTAGGAGTGTGAAGCCGTGCTTGGCCTGACTCAGCTACTTCTTCTTTCTGCCCTGTTTTATCTCTTCCTGAATGCTGTCAATGCCAACCTTCACGCAACGCCCCGCTGATCCACTGCCCTCTAACCATCTGCCTCTGCCAAAGACCACTCCACGAACGGCCTCGGTTATTGAAACACATCCGTCAGAGATGTGATGCCTCCCAACTGAGAGCTATCAAACATAGGTTTGTCTCAGCATGATCAACAGCAAGGTGAATTCCGACAGAGCAAAGAGCGCCAAATAAATAATAGTGGGAGCGCCCCCTTTCTCCGGATATACACCGGCGTAGCTGTAACACATAGTTACATTGTCGCACTTGCAGAATAGGATGGAGTCGGCGTATGTGAAGTGTTGGAGCATCTCAGTGGTACTGCATCAAAAGCTTCTATAATTACTTTCAACAATTTGGCGAATAAACATAGCAACAACACATGGCAACAAGTACCCTTGGGGTATGGGAAGTTGTTGATTAGTATCAACAACCAAAACCATCAGAATTATTCAATGCTTATCAGCATTCCAGCTCAGCCCCTCCGGGCTAGTTGCACACCACAGCGTCCATAGGGCCGGCTCTTTTGTATGCACGCTACCACCTGTTCTCTTCCTACTCCGTCATATTATCAGCCAAGTACTGGCATTTTACAAAGTCCCATCGGGCTGAAGAAAACAAAGAGTGTTTTTACCCAACCTTACGTTTCACTATTTTTACCCCTTTTCTTCTCCGTTGAAATGTCCAACAAGGCTGGCTGCAGATAAAGCGTTAAACATGCCAGGGAGCTTTAGGGCATATGGCAAGGAAGAGCTGATTTGCCGTCTATCAAATGACAGTCGCACTGATCAGATTGTGAGCTGTTAATCGGATTGGGCTTGGCGGGTGTTAACCGGATTAAGCAGACTGTGCGCCTGGTCAGAACATAAAAGTAGCTTTCGCATTTCCTGCAACACATGACGGATGCACCCTGCTATCACCCAGCACCTGAAGGCATCTTCCAAATTAATGTCAGCCCCCCCCCCACACACACCATCTACTTCCCTCCGGGCGAAGATTGCATGAGCTTTCCCTGACAAACCTCTGCCCTGCAATGTCACAGAGAGATATGGAAATCGTAAAAGATATTCTTGGCTTCTTTTATTTAAAGGGCTTCAGTTTTGGACAGTTTACCGCTCAGCCGGTTGTTAAGAAGAACGCTTCAAGATGAAAATGCCAATGAATTTAGTTTAATAGTAACAGTAAAATCTGGTGGAAATCTAATCTGCAAGAAGACAAAAATAACGTTCTTGTTTGCCGTAAGAATTTTTTTCCTATAAATCAAGGTTGTAACATCAATGTTTCCGTAGGATTCTGTCTTCGGAATCTGAGCGCCTCTCCATATTCCAGAGGTGAAAGGAACTGATGTAAAAATCCCGTCCCCAACTGACTCTTCTGAAAGAGTAATTCCACCCTGGAGTAAAATCCATCCATGCTGCGCAATTTTCATCATGTGTCGCTTCTTAACTGCAGAGTTAATACTTTGTAAGGTGTAGAGGAGGGAAGTTGTCTCTTGTAGGCTTTACTGATTGTGTTTCAGACTTCTGCCCGGGAAGAAGGTGTCTGAGAGTTCCCTTTAGGGCTTCTTTAGATTCCCGTATTTGCGCACGTTTTTGAGCACGTAAAATATACGCATGCAGAGAATAGAACCCATTGATGTCAATGGGTTCGTCTTTCTCATGAATGCGCAAAAAAATAGGTCATGTTTAGAGATGAGCGAGCACCAAAATGCTCGGGTGCTCGTTACTCGAGTCGAACTTTCAGTGATGCTCGAGAGTTCGTTTCGAGTAACGAACCCCATTGAAGTCAATGGGCGACTCGAGCATCTTTGTATATGACTGGTGCTCCGCTAAGGTTTTCATTTGTGAAAATCTTAGTAAATCACCAAAGTCATGTGAAAAACACAGAAATGGATAGGGCAGACGAGGAGCAACATGCAGGGCTGCATTTCGGGCTCCGAGGTCTCACTATTAAGCCACAATAGTGGCAAGAGTGAGACCCCCCCCCCCCCCCCCCGCACTGTCAGCATAAAGATCGTTCTCCTCTGCCACAGAGAAGAACGATGTTAGCCCATTGAATTCAATACAGCCGGCTCCATTGAAAGCAATGGGCTGCCGGCGAGCGCGGGATGAATTTTCGGGAAGGGCTTAAAAATATAAGCCCTTCCCTGAAAAAGAAACATTTTAGTGCAAAACAAAAAAAGAATTAAAAAAATGTACCTCTTCACCGCTGCTGTGACCCCCGCAGGCATGAAGAACAAATCTACCACATGCGGCAGATGTATCCTTCACCCCCGCTAGTTAAAAGAATTCCCTGCTGCTACATCTGCCACATCTGTGGCAGATGCAGCAAAAGGAATTCTTCAGTTCTCAACCGCAGCTGTCACACATGACAGCTGCGGTAGAGAATCCTGCTGCCGGCATCCTGTCAATGGCTTTTCAGGGAAGGGCTTCATAAGCCCTTCCCTAAAAAGCATTTAAATTAGTGCAAAAAAAAAAAAAAAAAACAATTCTCACCTCCCTTCAGTTGCCGGGGCTCAGCCGCGACTTCTAGAGCTGTCCCAGGCACTGTAGTTCTGAGCTATCAGCAGCCAGGGATTCAAAATCCCCAGCTGCTGATAGCTCAGCAGCGCTACAGAAGCCGGGGACAGCGGCAGAAGTCCCCGCTGAGCCCCGGCAGCTGTTAGTGGCTTTGCAGGGAAGGGCTTCATAAACCCTTCCCTGAAAAGCCTTTTAAAATAGTTAAAAAAAAATAGGTACTCACCTCTCTTCAGCTGCCGGGGCACAGCCGCGTCTTCTCCTGCTGTCCCCTGCACTGTGTTGCTGAACTGCTGATCTATCAGCAGCCGGGGATTTAAAATCCCCGCCTGCTGAAAGAGCTGAATGTAATTGGTGCTCAGCCAATCACAGGCAGCTCTCACCTGTCATTCATTCGGGGAGAGCTGGTGATAGATCAGCAGTTCAACACCACAGTGCAGGGGACAGCAGGAGTAGACGCGGCTGTGCCCCGGCAGCTGAAGGGAGGTGAGTATCTATTTTTTTTGTTTTTTAAATCACTTTTAATTCATTTCCAGGGAATGGCTTATATGTAAAGCCCTTCCCTGAAAAAGAATTCAGGTGTGCCAGCAGACCATTGTCTTCAATGGAGTCGCCGGCAGCAGCAGCTGCTCCATTGAAGAGAATACCTGCATTTTTATTCTTTTTACACTAAAATCTTTCTTTTTCAGGGAAGGGCTTATATGTAAAGTCCTTCCCTGAAAAGGAATGCAGGGAGCCAGCAGGCCATTGTTTTCAATGGAGCCGCCGGCAGCAGCCACGGCTCCATTGAAAACAATGCGTGCATTCCCTATGGTGCACGCATGTCCTATCTTTGCAAGCACGCACCTGCAAAGCACGGACATGTGCACACACCATAGGGAATGCAGTGTTGTAAATACAAGCGTGTTTTTGTGCGTGCGTATGCACGCACCAAAACACACTTGTCTGAACGCACCCTTAAGGATGATTTTCAGGTAAGGGCTTATATTTTTAAGCCCATCCCGAAAATTCATCCCGCGCTCGCCGGCAGCCCATTGCTTTCAATGGAGCCGACTGTATTGCCGGCTCCATTGAATTCAATGGTCAGTGCTCGTTTAATCAAGACGAGTACCGCGTGGTGCTCGCCTCTAGCAACGAGCATCTCGAGCACCCTAATACTCGAACGAGCATCAAGCTCGGATGAGTATGCTCGCTCATCTCTAGTCATGTTCTGTTTTCCAGCATATTTGCAGACCATGAGCTCCATAGTGAGGTGTGCAAATGTAGACTCAATATCCACACAATGGCGCAATACACAGCACAATTTAATGTATAAAATAATGCATCTGGACCTTAGTAGACTTTTAAGTCACAGAAGGGGTGTGAACTGTCCCTGCATGCGCAAAACGTGCAGTAGTATGCGTTGATTCATGCACAAATCTACCTGATCAAACCTCGCTCACTGTGCACATACGTTACACTGAAGCGTGCAGAATTGCACATACGGTTTTCTGAAACCACCTTTATATGGAGTAATAAGAACTAGTCAGAGCTAAGGGTCGTTTTACAAAGGACACCCGTCGGGGACTTAAAGAGGTTATGAAGGCAGTGGCCACCCGGTTAAACCAGGCTTAGGGAGGAAGAGGTGTGGTTGGAAGAGGTCTCTGACCCGCTACGTCTCCATTCATTGGGCAATCATCACTCCTGGGATGACTGTCGGGTGCTTAAAGGGGTTATCCAGGAATTGGCTGCTAGGATACACCAGGATCATAGCAGAAGCATTACTCCAACCCGTTAAGGGGCTGGCACTCGAAATTGCAAGCGCAGCTCTCACTGAAATCAATGGGATACCAGCCAGCAATTACAAGCACAGCTTCCATTGATTTCAATGAGGGCTACACTTGCATTTATGAGTGCCGGATGCTACACAAGGGTTGGAGCAACGCTTCCGCTATGACCCCGATGTATCCCAGCAGCCGATTCCTGGATAACCCCTTTTAAGCACCCGCCATTCCAGGAGCGATGACTGCTCAATAAAAGCCCAGCGTTACTTCATGTTGTGGAGCTGAAAGCCTTACAAACAGCCGTCACAGTAGAGCAATCCATGGAATGTGCATTTCCTAGAAGTTCTACACATACTTCTGTATACGGATAAGCTACATTCAATATAAAGGGGATTTTGAGATCCATACACTGAGAAAACATTCTAGAATTTCCAGCATTACACCAAACATGTTACCATCGCCTTCATTGCACCCCACACAGAGCCACATATTCTGGGCAGAGAGGTGATTACCATTAAAATATTGTATTTCTAACAACTACTTTGTGACAAAAAACAATCAAGAATATCATCCTGTTGCCTTTGCTGTTAGCAGTTTAGTTGTTCACGACCCTCGAATACCTTATCTTCAGCATTATATGACCAAGTCATGCCCTGATCTTCAACATGCCAACAAGTGGTCATCTTTTTTGTGGCACGGGAGCAAGTATGTGCGGGGGCGAGTGTCGGGCATCGTTTGCCTGACATTCGTCCCGTTTAAATGGGCCTTAAAGGGGTTGTCCCGCGAAAGCAAGTGGGGTTATACACTTATGTATTGCCATATTAATGCACTTTGTAATGTACATTGTGCATTAATTATGAGCCATACAGAAGTTATAAGAAATTTTTCCCTTACCTGCTCCGTTGCTAGCGTCCTCGTTTCCATGGAGCCACCTAATTTTCGGCGTCTAATGGCCAAATTAGACGCGCTTGCGCAGTCCGGGTCTTCTTCTTTTCTCAATGGGGCTCCGTGTAGCTCCGTGTAGCTCCGCCCCCTCACGTGTCGATTCCAGCCAATCAGGAGGCTGGAATCGGCAATGGACCGCACAGAAGCCCTGCGGTCCACCGAGGGAGAAGATCCCGGCGGCCATCTTCAGCAGGTAAGTAAGAAGTCACCGGAGCGCGGGGATTCAGGTAAGCGCTGTCCGGTGTTCTTTTTTAACCCCTGCATCGGGGTTGTCTCGCGCCGAACGGGGGGGGGGGGGGTTGAAAAAAAAAACCCCGTTTCGGCGCGGGACAACCCCTTTAAGCTTGTAGGGCAGATAAGAAATACTTAATAAAACAGCTTAGAGCAGCAGGCGGCCAGGGTTTCCGGACAAGACTGGTCAATGCTGCCGGAGAGAACAGAAGCAGTGATGCCATATACCACTCACAGGAAGCTGCGAACCCTACAGAGAATGCCTATGGTAGTTACGCAGCAGCGGTGCTTAATAGTGGAATAGTTTGGTGTTATATGAAGAACAGGAGAAAGATAAGAACATATTGAATTTTCTTGTACGATAGCCGATAACTCTACAAGCATTAATGGCCAACAAAGACTTAAGGTAAGTTCTGCACTACAATACCTGTGAACAATCCTTCCTGGAGGGATTCTTTGGATTATCTGTACGGTATGATTATGTGCCGGTGTCGGCGTATACCGCTCTAACTCCCTGTACAGATATTCCTCTACATCGAATAAAGATGGGATCCGCAGTTCTTTGAACTCAGCAATATTCTGACGGGACAGATCTTTTGTTTCGCTATTGTCTGGCACTGAAAAGGCTTTAACTTATCAAAAGCTGTCTCTGACCTTGTAACCTCTGACTGCCGGCCGGCAAGACCAAAATCATGTTAGAATGGTGTGCATTGAGCATACATGGATACTATGTGCTGGTAGACCGGCCACCTAGAGGCCACAGCTAAGATCAGCCAGTTAGATCTACATTTTAGTAATATAGTAATACACTTTAGACTACAGTAAATGAAAATGGCTGATTTCAACTAAAAGAATTGTTTGTCAAGTGAAATGTAACAATGAACAATTGTCATAGCTGACCAATGAAAGACCGTCATAGTCCGGAAAGAAGTCGGCCACGTCTCAAATTTTTGTCCTATACTTGGGACAAAATAACTTTTTTGTAGGAAAAATCTTTAATCCATTAACAAACTTTCTTGGACAAAACATTCCCAGAAAAATATTTTGTCCATCAGCCGGTGTCATTGAACATGTACGGCCAGTTCAAACAACTCTACTGGTTAATCCCCCTCTACTCTTCCTTAATCAGACTTCATCTGGAATACTGGGTCCAGTTCTGGGCACCCCACTTTAAAAAAGACAAACTGGAGCAAGTTCAGAGAAGAGTTACCAAGATGGTGATCGGTCTACAAATCATGTCCTATGAGAACGATTAAAGGATCTGGGAATGTTTAGCTTGCAGAAGAGAAGGCTGAGAGGAGACTTAATAGCTGCCTACAAATATCTGAAGGGCTGTCACAGTGCAGAGGGATCAGCCCTATTCTCATCTGCACAAGGAAAGACTAGAAGCAATGGGATGAATCTGAAAGGGAGGAGACACAGATTAGATATTAGACAGTGAGGGGATCAATGAGTGGAACAGGTTACCACGGGAGGTGGGGAGTTCTCCTTCAATGGAAGTGTTCAAACAAAGGCTGGACAAATATCTGTCTGGGATGATTTAGTGATCCTGCACTGAGCAGGGGGTCGGACCCGATGACCCCGGAGGTCCCTTCCAACTCTACCAGTCTATCATTCTATGAATATGAGCTAAAATGTGTTTGGCTGCATCCCTAAAGTGATTGTCTATCAGGTAATTGTTTGCTCAACAGTTGTACAACCATCGACCTACTTCTATCTAATTTTCATGGCCACCTAAAGAGTTGTATAGCCTGACCGATGACTACACGATGCAGCTATGACTGAATAGGGACATTTAAACATTTTGCATGCAGCTCCGCGGTATTTTAGGAAGACTCCTACGGATAATCAGAGATGCTGATCACAACACTATATAAAGGAATTACTATTTCATCTATCCGGGCACATTCTGAAGAGCAGCTACAGACTGGAGTGGCCCAAACTGTCAGATTGCTCATCAAGACAGACAATCCTGGAAGCTTTCAAAAGAAAGTTCTGACTGAAGAACTAAAAAGGCTTCAATGATACAAAAATAATGTAAAGTCAAAAAACCAACAAAATGTCATACACAGTTGTTATGTAATCCATGATGAATACATGGTTGCCTCTTCCCTCCCCCCAGAAACTGGAAGTGAACCTGGGGCTGTTACCAGAGTGCCTCGGGGGTCACCTGAATGTACCTAAAAACTGTCTGGTCTTCAGATCATCTATTAGGATGTGAAAAACCAGAGAATATATGTAAGCCAGTTAAGTTACGCATTGTGAATTGCATTTGGCTCTCGCTCAGCTTTGGCGCATTGTTTCTTAGTCACACACATTCCCAAAATGGCACATAAGAATAAAATCTGCACACTTCAAATACTTATTTGGGGGATTTTTTTTGCTCAAAAGTGTCTGATGATGATACAGGATCTGAGTCCCCGTAACCTCAGTGTGCGGGCACTAGAGAACTGTGACTATGCATCTGTATGCTGCGGGCATCACTTTTCCCATGGGTGGCATGTTTTTAAAGTATAGAAATTTTCCTGGATGCAGATATGAATACCCGCTACTTTAAAGGCTCGGTGTTTTTGAAACCAATGCACATTTCTGTTCTATTCACAGCATGTGACAGTCCTGCCTGTACAAAGACTTCGGCATACTGCACTCAGCAGGGGGTGTCAGAGGCAGCGAAGGCAGACTGAGATGTGGTGATACCACACCAAGAGAGCGCGATACTTCCTCACAGGTCAATATTTCCACAGATCAACACAGCCTTGGGCTTAAGGGGATGGGCGGAAAAATGTCTGTAATGAAAGCCCCCTTCACACAAGCGTATGTGCATCTGCGCACGCCTGAGTGCTGCACATTTGTGGAATGAACGATGCTATTTTGCACACATCGGCGTATTTTACTGTACTTTTTACACCCACAAGACATGCTCATCTGTGCATGGCTAATGAAAAAACGCACCGATTGAATTGGCTAATTAGTCTAATGAGCTCCAGAAGTTTCTTTTTCCTGCGCAATACCACAGTGTTTCACGCATCTGGCGTATTTTACGCGCATTTGCACATTCTACAGGAAAGTAGAGCATGCTGCAGGGTTTTTTCGCACCCCCAAAATGTGCATTAAAGATACGCGCATGTGAGTGAACCTATAATATCAATGAGCCCTATCCTCCGCGTATTGCCCGTGTGAAGGGGCCTGACTATTCTTCCATGGCAGTGTAGTAAATGGCAGTTGGTATTTTATGGAGATAAGCAAGAATAGTGGCCTTAGTCTGACAGGAGTAGTTTGCCATATTGCTGCGCAGTCTGCCCATTTTATGCATCATTAGGCAATGTCACGTCTATGGGCATAGTCAAACTGCTGTAGAAACCTCAGCCAGGGCTGCACATAAGGGAGTGCAAAAAAGCCAAAATGGTCAACTTTCCTGGTGCCGGTTGACGCAATCACATCTACTTTTTCAATGCCCTCTCCTCCTTACCCTCCAAAATGCGGCCCTTATTTGCTCAGCACATTGACCCCTTTGTGCTACAAAGGAAGCTTTCAAGCACTTTGTAAACCAAGACTTGTTTTTTTCAAGCAAGAAGACTCCTAGTTGGTGGTTCGAGTTCGGAGAAGACCTTTGATAATCCAGCTCTACCCAATAATAAGCAATGTCCTTGGAAGAAACGCGTGCCTCCTGATGAGTTGTATCACAAACCAAAAACAATATGACTTAGCAGCAGATGGCACGTTCTCCTTAAGCAGTCTTGAAAATTGCTTTCCTAAGTCTTTTATTGAAGACTGAACCCGGACTTTGCATTCGGTTGTGCTTAGACATAGAGAGATATATTGGGAGATATTCCACCCTCGCGCTCAGCCTCGTCCCATCAGAGCACAATTAATAATCCCCATGATCACAGTTTTCCAAGGGATGAATAGAGCTAATTGATTTCTTTCTGAATACTACAGACTAATTAAGCACTAATCTTGTGTTTATTCGCCACATTGCTGGAGAGTGATTTGACGTAACAATAAGGCTCTTTGGGGATTACACCGGATTTTTTTTTTTTGTAGATAAATTATAGTGTATTGGATAAAAAGAAAACGATTTTCATGCGGCGATCGAGTAATCTGGAAGAATTCCTGCAGCAGGGAGCAAAGGGTTAACTGAGCCGCGGTCAGGCCTTGTAGAGAAGCTTCATCCTGCGGGGCCTTTCAATTGCTTTTCGCCTGCACAACAGGTGCAGATAACAGTTGGTCCGCGGTCTGCATCATTAGACTGAAGGACGGAGGGAGACCAAGAGTGTCCAGAGAGAGACATACATGAAGAGATGAAGGGAGACAGAGGGAAAATTGGGAAGGCTCGAGGAGAATGGCAAACAAGGTAGACGATGTTGACAGCAGCAGGTGGGAAGGGAGAAAGGATGAGGGATAGTCTAGAGATAGCAGGTGAAATATAAGGACCAACGGGAACAATGCTGGCGAGAAGATGTCTAATAAGACGGAAGAAAAGCATTAAGAGTCTAGAGAAGATCAATGAATGGAATAGACCCTCTCCATCTCAACAATTTAGGTTTGCGGTATATTTGTTTACCGACACTAGGTGGCGCTGCAGAGCAATAGCATGCTCCATGGAGATTCGCTACAAACAGAATCTTCTGTATCCATTTCCCTCTTCCTAAACTTTCCATCCCAGTTCTAACAAGTAGGTATATCTAATAGGCTGTATCAACAAGTAGCATGATAACTGTAGCACCCATCCAGCCCCCTGCCACCGCCCGCTCACGTTTACGCTTTTTATCCCTTTTTAATTAGCGAATATCTGAGAGACAGTTGTCGCATATTCTCCAGTTGAGACCCCCGGGCTGTGCTGCTAAGTAGGATTTGAATTTGTTAATTAAAAGCAGAATGCCGCTGTAACAAACTTCCCATCTGCAGTGCTCCCTCCTCCTCTTCCCCTCCAAAAACACACATCCCTGGAGGAGAGCGGGCAGACACACAGCATGCGCTTCCAGTGGAGCTGTCTACTCATTGCTTTGATATAGCAGGAGCCCACACAGAAAAAAACGTGCGTATCCGTTTATAATGCCTAATAGAAAGCCTGGGAGAAGCACCCCTTATAGGCGAGTGCGGGGTCTGCATTGAGTCCAGTGTTTGGGAGAGGTGATCCTTACATGCATTCACTCTGCTCCTATATACTCTATACAGTCCGGGGAAACATCAAATCCAGTGCGAATGGACACGAGAAGAAACAGAAATTAAGGGTATGGGGAAAAAAAAGTTTTGCAAACTAATCTGACAAGTGCTGCATTATCAAATATTCTGCATTATTGGACACCCATGGAAAAAAAACACTAAGATATGCAGCCATCATTGCTGATTTTTTTTTTTAAAGAGCCCCTGAAATAGTTAACTGCGCTTAGTTTTATTGTTCCGGCTTTGAGAATGTCAAGCAACACTGGACTTCTGGATTATCGGCTACAACATTTAGGAGTGGCAGAGCACCTAATTCAGGCCAGAGCCACACAGGTGTACGCGTGTACATGCATTTGCGCAATGGGTGTGGCATATACGCTCGCGCATACATGCTCCCATTCATTGAAATAGGCAATTAATTAGTGCAATCTGTGCCATTTTCGTGCACAAATGCTCCAATGAAAATCAATGGGTTCTATTCACTGCGTACTGCATGTGCAAATACACCCCTCTAAAATCCGGTCTGAGGGCTTATTCACACGACCGTATTTACGCAGGTATATAGCTAAGTTAAAAAAAATCACCCAAAAATTGTGACCATCCGGAGCTTCGAATTCCAATGTATTCATTCACACATAAAGAAGGTTGCGCCAGGAAAAATAGCGCATGAGCGACCGCTTCCGTTCATCGATCTTGTGCTCAGCGTGAAGAGATTGGTCTTGCTCTATCTTTTGCCGAGATACTCTGGAAGCTCCCATAGACGTCAATGGCAGCTGAAAAAAGGGAGGGGGAGGGAGTTACCGGGCGTACAACGCTGGGAAATGAAGACCACTCGCCCGATTTAACCCTTATTGGTCATTTTGAGCATTTTACAACGGTTGATGCTTTTCCTCGCTTCTGCGTATTTTTTTGCCGATAGGCAAGAGCTGCCCGTGTGAATGGCTGAAAATACATGAATACAGATCAGGACTGATTGCAGCAATTCTTCATTCATGCGATTATACGGTGCGTACGGGCAAAAGTAAAAATGCATACAGTCATATGAAGGAGGCCTTATTCACACAGGCCGTGAATGTCGCCCGGGTCACATGAATGGATTTGGGCAGCATTTTGTTTGCACACACACACAAAAAAAATATGCAGCATGTTCTATTTTCCTGCGCATTTTCACACAAAAATAGCGTATATTGTAGTAATTAACTTAAAAACAGGTGCGTGATTACATGTTTTTTTCTGCACACAAAGTACAGTTACACATGCACACGGAAATACGCATCTGACCATGCGACCAGCGTAAGGATAAAAAACATGGCCTGCATGTTGCTACGCTTCACTCGCTGCATAGACACTGAGTGGTGACTACCAAAGTCTCTGCTGCTCAGGATCACGGACCTGTAAGCTGTCCGTGTGCCGTCGCGTGTCGTCTTCCTGAAGCGCTGTGCTGAGAGTACCCCTGCAATACGGCAGGTCACATTTTTTTATATGAAAATTGGAGGTTTTCATCCATAAAGTGACCAAAAGTCGGGCTCAACTGAACACATCATCATCATCATCATCATCCATGCATGCACACATGGTACAGTAAGAGCCACCTAGCATATATCCAGGTGTCTATGCATGTAACAGAATAATGGCGCACAATGGAGAGGGTCTGCTATGCCACGGCATCATCACTGTCCTCCTCCCTTCTTTTTGTACCGCACGAAGAATGCTAATGTTTTTATTAAATGAACCCCAATCACTCACAGTGTAAAAAGTCCAAAGGAAATTTTTGGTTGATTTTGGTAAGAAGATCAACAGTGTAAAGTCTCCTCACTGACCTCTCAGGTGTCTTCTCACACCCCTTCTGGGTGCTCTCCTTGGCGAGAGATGATGCCATCCCCAGACCCACTCACTCCCTAGGTATCTCCACACACTTTTTGGGTGCTCTCCTTAAGGTGAGACGATATTCCGCCTGACCCACATCACAGGCCTCTCACCAGCCAAGCCAGAATCCTACTGCACACTGATAAGGGGCGAACACTCCGAAACAGCTGTCTGTGTATGGATTCTGGCTTGGTTTCCTATTCCCAATTGTTGTTTTACAGACTTGTTAAAGAGTCATACATTGATCTGAAGGAATGCTGCCATCCAATCGTCCAATACGTGGTGCTGCAGAGGTATTGTTCCATCTTCCCTTTTTGCATAAATTACACAGAGGAGCCTTATAAGTCTCCTCACTCACCTCTCAAGTGTCTTCTCGCACTCCTTCTAGGTGCTCTCCTTGGGGAAAGACAATACACTCCCCCCTGAGCCACTCACCCCCTGGGTGTGTCCACACATTTTCTGGATGCTCTCGTTAAGGAGACACGACACCCGTCTTGACCCATGTAGGGAAGTGAAACATGTACGGATGCATTCACACCGCGTTTGCAATATGCCTCTGATGGAAGCCATTATATAGGCATAAAGTGACAAACTTCACCATAAGATCCCAAGTTAAAAACCGTATACCGTATAGCATCCTTTCTAGAGATGAGCGAACGTACTCGTTTAGGGCAATTACTCGATCGAGCATCACTTTTTTCGTGTAACTGCCTACTCGGGTGAAAAGATTCCGGGGGTGAGCAGGGGGTTGCAGAGGGGAGTGGAGGGAGGGTGGAGAGAGAGCTCCCCCCTGTTCCCCACTGCTACCCCCCGCTCCACCATGACGCCCCCCGAATCTTTTCACCCGAGTAGGCAGTTACTCGAGCGATGCTCGATTGCGAAATCACCCTAAACGAGTACGTTCGCTCATCTTTAACCTTTCCTTTATAGAAGAGCGTAGTCTACTCTGCTATTCTATATAGCATGTAAAGAAGGTATCCTGTTGTCTCCACCACGGCGGGGGTGAAATGGACAGTCTTTTGACCTCGGTTGGGTGAATGGATGTGTTTGACGTCTATGCCAAGAACTTTCCCAGCACATCCATCAGACGGGCACTTCAAATGCAGTCTGAATGCACCCTAAGAGGAGGACATAATGGAGTGGTGGGGTATGCAATTACATGGTACACAAGGGAAGGGTCACTGGGGGTGAATGTTTGCAGTAAAGCTGTTCTCTGTAATTCTTTTCATTCCTCCATTTGTTTAGCACATAAGCCTAAAGCCCACAAGAGCCGAATCATTCTATCCGTCTAACGTTATTTTTTCCTTTAGTGGACAATTTCCTCCCTTCTCTGACTCGCCGGTAGTGCGGGATGGCGGTACTTCAGTAGTCACCAATTATTATTAGCCTCTTGATGTGTCTTGAAGTGTGAGATTCACATTCATATTAAATAAGGTATAAAACACACTGTTAAATCAGGCACGGAGATGAAAACAGATGAAGGATTGTTCTGCGCACTCAAAGCCTTTAGGAGGCAAAAAAGAGAGAAATGAGCATTTTAAAGCGTGCAGCCAATTTCCTCGGCGCTCCGTTCCTGCTCCCCAGGAGGATCTGAGCTGGATTTTCCAAGGCAACAAAGTAGCCGAAGGAATTTTCAGCTTGATCTTGTGAGAGACCCATTCAGAGCTGGCACGAGCGAGCGGGCATCTCATGTGTGCCTCCATTGAGAAGGTATTATACAATTCCCCGTTTCTCCGACCAGGAGTTGCCCTAAACATGGAAAGAAAAATATTGTGTCAACGACAGGGACTGCCTGTGCTCAGACGTTACAGGCTCGCTCTGTCTTACCCAAAGTCATGGAGATTTATTAGGTTGGACAGTATGTGCTTTCCATGGCAGCTATATCCTCCCCCTCCGACCTCCACCCCTAAGGCAAAAGCATGAGAAACAGGAGTCCTTGCCTGTGGTCAGCCGTTCACATTGGATGTTCCAGCACTTCCTATACTTTCTAATGCTCTACCCCTTGGCAGATGCAAGGGCTTACCAGAAGAGCCGACATTAATGATATACATTCTGCATTCAGTGATCACTTGCTGAAAGCAAAACATTACATGCATGTTAGAAGCTTCTCCAGAACCCTAGACCAGGCGACAACACGTTGGCTTCTATACATTTCCGAGTGCCACCTATAGGCATGCACACCAGTTGTGTTGGAAAGTGTTCATCCCCTATAACCAGCCATGTTATTATATTAAAGAACAACATAGTATGTTAGACCGAAAAAAGACCTCTGTCCATCCAGCTCAGCTTATTCCCCCCATGTTGATCCAGAGGAAGGCAAAAAAAAAACTAATGAGATAGAAGCCAATTTTCCCAATTTAAAGGGGTTGTCCCGCGAAAGCAAGTGGGGGTATACACTTCTGTATGGCCATATTAATGCACTTTGTAATGTACATTGTGCATTAATTATGAGCCATACAGAAGTTATTCACTTACCTGTTCCGTTGCTGGCGTCCTCGTCTCCATGGTGCCGTCTAATCTTCAGCGTCTAATCGCCCGATTAGACGCGCTTGCGCAGTCCTGTCTTCTGTCTTCTGAATGGGGCCGCTCGTGCCAGAGAGCGGCTCCTCGTAGCTCCGCCCCGTCACGTGTGCCGATTCCAGCCAATCAGGAGGCTGGAATCGGCAATGGACCGCACAGAAGACCTGCGGTCCACCGAGGGTGAAGATCCCGGCGGCCATCTTCACAAGGTAAGTAAGAAGTCACCGGAGCGCGGGGATTCGGGTAAGTACTACCCGTTTTTTTTTTTTTATCCCTGCATCGGGTTTGTCTCGCGCCGAACGGGGGAGCTATTGAAAAAAAAAAAAAAACGTTTCGGCGCGGGACAACCCCTTTAAGGGAAAAAAATTCCTTCCCAACTGCAATTGGAATAATCCTCGGATCACCAACCCTTCTGAAGTAATCAATGATATAACATGCGTCCATGCCCCTCTTGTACTCTGATTGAGTTCGCCATCACCACATCCTCAGGCAGAGATAGTTCACTGTTCTTACTGCATAGTTTCACTGCTCTTACAGTAAAGAACCCCTTCCATATCCGTGTACAAACCTTCTTTCCTCTAGACGCAGAGGGCACCCCCTTGTTACCTTGTTGTCACAGTTCCTTAGCAAGCAGCTATTAGTCCCCACTAATTTGCACACATCACTTATCCTAAGAAAGATGCTAATCCTTAAGAAGGAAACAGTGGCAGCAGATGGCAGAGAAAGGTGGAACATGTCAAAATTATATGGCTAATCTAGTTTTCACTGCATAGCGGATAACAAGGGAGGATGGCAGCCCCTATAAATAGATAGGTGCCAGACCTCCCAGCCATGGCAGGAAATGCTTGAGGCACTCCTATCTCATGACTCCAGAAAGCTAACTTGCCTTCACCCACCACCTCAAGATCACATGAAAATCATGACGGCCACTTACAGTTTTCATTGAAAGGTTAGTACTAATCCAAGTCTACATTAAAGGGGTTGTCTCGCACCGAAACGTTTTTTTTTTTTTTTTTCAATAGGCCCCCCGTTCGGCGCGAGACAAACCCAAAGGATGGGTTAAAAAAAAAAATCTATATTACTTACCCGAATCCCCGCTCTGCGACGACTTCTTTCTTCTTTCTCCAAAATGGCCGCTGGGATCTTCACCCACGATGCACCGCGGGTCTTCTCCCATGGTGCACCGTGGGCTCTGTGCGGTCCATTGCTGATTCCAGCCTCCTGATTGGCTGGAATCGGCACATGTGACGGGGCGGAGCTACGAGGACCAGCTCTCCGGCACGAGAAGCCCCATTCACCAGGCAGAAGACCGGACTGCGCAAGCGCGTCTAAAAACGCCAGAAGACAGCGAATTTAGACGGATCAATGGAGACGAGGACACTAGCAACGGAGCAGGTAAGTGAATAACTTCTGTATGGCTCATATTTAATGCACGATGTATATTACAAAGTGCATTAATATGGCCATGCAGAAGTGTATAGACCCACTTGCTGCCGCGAGACAACCCCTTTAATAATAAATACCACATTAAACCATTGGAAAATAATATTCTACCCCTACCAGCATAACTGAGCCCCGACAGTGCAATCCGATTACTGTATAGTGCTTGATGATTCCAGAATGCAAACTACCAGAGTAACATCTGTGTAGACAGTATACAATCAAGGAATGCTGGGAGATCTTAGCTCTGAAGCCATTAGTATTGTGAATTTGGCTCAAGCTGTAACTTGGGATCATTAGAAGATGTTACTCAACTAATCAACATTTCAGCAGGAATAGAAGGTTTTCTGCCAAAACTAGAGAGTACTACTCCTGAATATATGAAAATAGAAGATGGAACACGCCTCTGTACTGCCAGCTATTGAAAGGTAGAGTAAGTCAATGGCGAGAAGACTTTATTTTGCATTATATCCTTAATCATGTTGCAAGGCCTGTTAAAAGGGTGACTTATAGGGAAGCGTCCTTACTATAACTAGAGGTATTTTTCCCATCTTCCATTTGCATACAGATTTCCCAGGGAGCACTGCATGGCCTATAAGACTGCTTGGTGGTCTCCACAAGGAGAAACGTCATTCCTCTCCCACAAGAGAAATCCTTAGGAGAGATAGCCAATAAATCTATAGTTGTTTTGCTTTACTAGGTTGGCATTACATGTTCTATTTTGCTACCATGATGTATATACTGGCATATAATAGCGGATACTTTTATTTATTAAGAAAAGGCAACTACCACAACAGCAACATGGGCAAGGTGATTCCTGAGTTTCCTAATTAACATGCTATTTTTGTGTATTTGGGCACAGGGTAAATGTATAGGCACCAGTTTGACTTCCCTTGAAGCCTGTACAATTTGCCCTTTTAAAATGCCCGCCTGCCAGCAATACAGCCATTAGTTTAACAGACTGTGATTTAGCAGTTTCCCTGTCATCCTTGATCAGTGCCCTGTGATGAGAGAGGCATATAGGGTACAGTTACTCTGTCTCCCAGCCAGGACAAGGTGACATAGCAATGAGATTACAATTACAGAGTCATCATTGCATTGTCACACAACAGGCCGTGGCCCGCGTCTGGTACTGCAATTCACTTGAATAGGGATGAGATGCGATGCCAGACAGAGCTCATGCACAGGCATAGTATTATTTTGGACAAACCCCCTTTAAAACATGCTAGCACCAATGACGAGGCCACCCAAGCGGAAAAAGACCTTAGCACCCGAATGGAGCTTCTATGTACTCTTTGCATTTGTGTGGCCTCATCAGGTGAATTCCATGCAGATATCATAGCTACATTCAAATACATGATTTATAGACTGCAAGCTCTGCAGCCAAGCACCTCATTACATATGCATTCTGTTAATAATAAAAATAAAGGTTGATCTCAACAGAAATCCTAGAGCAAATGAAAAGCCTTGTAATTTGCAGAATGTCGTTTGCATCACAGCGTTATGAATGTTCTCTATGATACTTCAAATGATAAAATGGATTCTCAGCTTGAACTGAAAACAAAATCTGTCTAAACAGCAGATCAAGTGCCTGACATGTGGCGCACTACATAGAAAAGGTATTTTCTTAAGTGAAAACTACGATTAGAGTCACTAAAGCATACCTGGCTTTTCAGAGTAAGCGGCTGTGTATATACAGGACTGATAACAGAGTTACCGGTGATTATATGGCTTGTATCCTGCATGTATCACCATTATTCTCTTTGCAGGCTGTAGCTGTGATTTTCACTTTTCTTTGAGCTGCTGGGAGGAGTTAGTTATGCTGCTGTGTTCTATACACTGTGCATAGAGAGAACTGCAGATCCTGATCTCTAACTATCTGTAAGGGACTCTTCGCATCACATTTTAGCCGTCTGTTAAGCTTAGATGTTTTAATGTAAAAAACCTCATTCAAATATATTGCTGTACCTATAGACTATAAGTGATCAAACAGTTCTAAAGTGCATACTTTTGACTGCATTGGACCTCCTTCACATTTAGGTACTTTTTTTGTATAATAGAGAAATGTAGTATAGCACGTTTTTTTGTCCCACAAAAGAGTATGCTTGACGTATATATTTTTTCTACTTTACAGTCAATAGCGAACATATGGAAACGTGAGCTTTACTTTTACATACATTTAACGAATACGTTTTTTATGGTCAGATACTTATAAAAGAAAAAAAATGCTCAACTACCAAACTTGACTTAAAAGACAGACTTTACAATAAAAAATGTATACTTTTTAAACCCTCTCCCGTCCATCCTGAATGTAGCAGCCAGGCTCATCTTCCTGTCCAGCCGCTACTCAGATGCCTCTGCCCTGTGCCGGTCACTGCACTGGCTGCCCGTCAAATAAAGAATTCAATTTAAACTCACTCCTCCTATCCACAAAGCGCTCCACAACACTGCGCCTCCCTACATTGCTTCCCTCATCTCAATCCATCACCCAGCCCGGGCTCTCCGCTCTGCTAACGAAATCAGACTGAGTGCCACATTAATTTGAATTTCTCATTCCCGCCTCCAAGACTTCTCCAGAGCAGCACCGGTCCTCTGGAACGCGCTACCCAAAACTATCTGCGCAATCCCTGATTCACAAAACTTCAGGCGTGCTATAAAAATGCACCTCTTCAGGGAGGCGTACCACATCCCCTAAACCAAACCCCTCTGTACTCCGCCTGATAACGTGCCCCCTGTCCTACTGACTGCAATCCTTGCTAGCTGCCATCAACCGCCCCGACAGTCACACCGATTTAGCCACCACACGGCTCACTTTGACCATTGTCTATGTGTATAACATTGCTCACTGTCCACCCTGCCATACTGTGCACATCTCCAGACCCTTTACCTTCTGTATCACCCCATTATCTGTAGTATATAAGCTCGTTGGAGCAGGACCCTCACCCCTACTGTTTCCATCAACTGGTTACTATGTAACTGTGGTTTTGCACTTTTGTCTTTCTGTATCCCCCTGTTTTTGTAAGCGCTGCAGAATATGTTGGCGCTATACAAATAAAAATTATTATTATAAAAACAGACAAACCTATGGAAACATAAACCCAAACATTTAACATATATGCTAAAAGAAAAGTACACAGTTGCTTAAAATTACATACATTTCCATATGTTTTTTCATGCACGTTTAATGTATACGCTAAGGGCTCAGTCAGATGAGCACATTTATCACGCATTAAAGGCGCGGAAAAATTTTTTAAAAAATCACACATCACGTGTAGAAAAAAAATCTCCTGACCGGGCCCATTTGCACTCAATAGATGCGAATGGAAAATGCACCTAACATGCGTTTAAAATTCGCTTGTCTGACTAAGCCCTAAGTGTGCATTAAAAACATGTGATCTGCCCATAACACACACAGCAACATAACATCAAGTAGGACAGTAAAGCAAAGCTGACCAGTGTAGATGTGATTTCAGTAGCTACAACACAATAAACAATCACTTATTAACTGCAGGCAGGTCGGAGGCTCTCTTTGTCTGGCAGCTCTCTCTCCCCCTCCCCTCTATAGACTTCTATCGGCAGCATGAGTCATTCTCCTTCACTTGCTGTTCTCTGTCCTGTTAGCTCTGTTACTAGAGACTGGCTTCACTTGATAACAGGCAGTGGACAGCAAATTAGAAGGAAGGGAGGCGCCTAGTTTTTGCGCCATTTGCTGCTGGTTGGGCCCACCTGCAATATGGGACCTACTTTGTCCTTTTTTCCAGGTCCACTTTGGGTTCCCAATCCGCCCCCGATGGACATACGCCATATACTGAATGTGGTTACACATTGACTTATGGGGTTAGACCCGACCATTCTGCCTGTCTGTACATCAATATACACAATATATAAAGTCACACAACATAAACATGTGAATGTGACTATAGGCTGTGCTTCGCAGCAGAGATGACATGTTACAATGCCGATGTCGCCATTAATGGAGGGATTAAAAGCAGGGCGAGCACAAAACTCTGAGTGATGAATCATATTTTTTGATTATAAGGCTGCATTCAGACGCATCACAATTTCATTTATGTGGATTTTGCCACAATCTGCAGCCCAATTCTGCTACAAAGCGGAGACCTGGAGGTGATTCTGTCATCTGCTCTTCTGCACATACTTAGAGTCAACAAAAAACACAACAAATGTATTTGTTCAACTCCCAACAATAAAGTCATTCCACGGGGCCTCCAATGTGGCCCTTGACTCACAGCCCCGAACAATCAGCCATGGCTGAGACAAGCATTAGGCGCACACAACTAAGGGCACTTCACGCATTTGTGATCTCTGCTGCTGCTGTATAAAATGTGATTGGAACGTAGCAGATGGAAGAAAGAGAACCAGATCCGGGCTGCACCAGGAGGCACATGTGGTTGCTTCTGCTGTCCTCATGTCATGTAAATCACACGCCTGTGATCAGGGACCCTCATTACCAGCCATAATAGCACAGAATCTCAGTCATTCCTGGCTACGTAATAAAGTGAGTGATAAAATAAATGTTTTGTGCTGAGCTCCTGATTTAGCAAGGCTTCAAAGGTCGGCATTTCATCATAGATATTTAGTAACACATAGGTTTCTGGACCAGACTCATGTCGAGACTCACGTCCGATGGCCAAAGTAGGACAATGTCCTTCTGTAAAGGAACACTCCAGCGTTGTTGTTTTCCCCCTCAATTAGTCCCATATAGCAGGGTAATTCAACGACTGCATTGACAGAGTGACTTACTATAACTGCGTCATGTTCAGTTTTCATGTTGTCAACCATCATGGAGGCAGCTTCCTTCTGGAAGAGCATCCTTCTGTCTTCCAGCACCTTGCCACAATGCACTGCTTTTCTTACAATTTCCAAGACCCCAGTCTGATCAGCCCATATTCAGTGGACCTTTAAGAGACTACATGGGAAGCCAACGGACACAACAGGCTACTGGTTAACCACTCCAAGTGAAGCTCCAATGCAAATTGCATACAAATACATAAAAAAGTTTATTTTTTTGTAACTGTTTGCTTTAAAGTTGCATCGTTGCTCTAATGGACAGGAGTAAACGATAAATCACAGCATGGCCTGAACGTATGTAGATGGTGTGGCGAAGTCAAGCTAGGTACGAAGATAAGAGGTACGAAGAAAGGAGCCATTCAGCGGGGAGTCCGGTGTCAAGGCACTACTGCACTAACGTATGCAACCGGAAGTGGGTCATTGTAGAAGACAGTGGCCCCTGTTTAATTACAGTTGGAAAGTACCAGGGGGTTACCATCAAATCTCGTGGCCCCTAGGATGGTTGGAAAACTTGGAAGCTTGTGTAGGGAAAGAAAAAGGATATTGAGGTAATACAAGGAACAATGTGCATAATGCCAAACTTCAAAGGGAATTCTGGTCTCTTGGCCGGAGATCAATAGCAGAAACCTTGATGGACCTTACCCTGCAACAATGGAACCACGATGTTATGCTGTCCATTGTTCTCATTAGTAATTAGTGTAATAAGTTCTAGAGATGAGCGAGCGTACTCGGAAAAGCACTACTCGCTCGAGTAATTTGCTTTATCCGAGTATCGCTGTGCTCGTCCCTGAAGATTCGGGTGCCGGCACGGAGCGGGGAGCTGCAGGGGAGAGCGGGGAGGAACGGAGGGGAGATCTTTCTCTCCCTCTCTCCCGCCCGCTCTCCCCTGCTCCCCGCTGCGACTCACCTGTCAGCCGCAGCGGCACCCGAATCTTCAGGGACGAGCACAGCGATACTCGGATAAAGCCAATTACTCGAGCGAGTAGTGCTTTTCCGAGTATGCTCGCTCATCTCTAGACTAATAACCCAACAGGCTTACGTGTAAGGCTCTGTTTAGACTGCCGATTTGTCATTTGAACTTGTGTATGATGTCAGAGTTCGTTTGCTCCTGCAGCCTGTTTGGACGGCACATACATTGTTGGTCGTTCAAACGAGAAATCGTTCAGTTGTTCACATTCGCTATATACGGTAAGTGACTGAGAAGGACTGAACAATCCGTAATTAAACTGAACGAGCCAACAATGACTTTTACGCCTGCAGAAAAAGAGCAATGAACGAAAAATGAGCGATTCATCGTCCGCCGTTCAGTCATTGGCTGCGTTTTCACTGAACAATTATCGTCCACTTTCGCTCATTTGAACGATTATCGCTGCGTGTAAAAGGGCCTTAAATCCATCTTCTTTAAGTGACTGTTGGAAGAACAAAAACATCTCCTGACATTAATTATTATCTAACTGGTATCTTAGGTGTCCTCACAGACACATTACATAAAGCTTGGAAGACATTGAGAATTCTGTGCCAGGCTCGCAGCGAGCTACAATATGTCTGCCGGACCAAGACAAGAAACTCCGTAAGACCTGGCGCTTCTTATCCCTCCGCCAAACAGCTGCGCAGCATGCCCTTTGTTGTCGGTATCTCACTTTTAGATGTATTTCACTGGTTTCTACTGTACGATAAGTTTTTTGAAGTAGATGAAATACTTCCAGATATAAATGAAGACCTTGCAGCATTTTACTAGTCCGTTCTGCATTGTCTAGGAATGTATCAGTGCCCTAACATCACTATCTTACTGGCTCAGCTTCTAATACCTCTACCCATTGAAGTTAGCATCATGCTGTCTTCCCCCACTGCTCTGCAATATTGCTAACCTACCTTTAATTCAGCTGACATAATAACCGCCTGCTTCGTCTAGTATGAATTGCGTTAGCTATTAATCCTGTCTTCTGTCATTCGATTATTGAGTCCCTGGTGCATTATTTTCCACTTTTCTGTCATTAAAGTAAAGTTATCACCCTTTTGTCTATTCTTTTAATTTAGCTAGATCGAGACTCTATCATGGAGTCGGAAATTTGCTTGCTTTTAAATTTGCTGGCAGGTTTACAGCGGCGCTTGTTTATCTGAATCATGCAAACATTATTAACTGTGGGGTTTTTATTCAGATTTGAAAAATGCCACCAACGCATTAATCAAGCAGCTTTCAGAATGCAATAATTGAGCAGTATGAGATATAGAGATAATGTAGGCATTGTCTAGGTATAAGTGACTATATTGCCAAGTCCAGTAAGCGTATAATTATACGACACATTTCCATTTATATCTCAGTGGTGGCCGTGCATAGACAAGCTTTAAAGTAGCCTTGTAACAGCCTAGCAACAGTGACACCCACCCATTTATGGGCTTTTTGAAGAAAAATATTAAAAGAGAAACTCCACTTTTAGTTAAAGTCTGACATGGCAGACTCGTTAGAATGAAGCAAACGTAGGCGTGAAACAGCCATTGGCTTCTGGGATGCCACAATCCTAAGCATGCCTTTTTTTTCTACAGGAAAACCAATAAAAAAACAACTTTTAGTGGCGAGTGCCATTAGCTGTCTTTTTGGAGCCAAAGATGTCTGAATATGAAATTCTACAGAGATAAGTTCAGGCTGGGAAAAGTTGTCATGGTGGTCAGGGCTGGATGTAGAACAAAAATATAAAGAGAACAACTCCAGTTTGGGGGTATCAGCTGTGATCGCTGTATACAATACTTGTGTACAGCTGGTATCTATCACTATATGGGGTAATATTGGTGTTTTTCTGTAACAGTATGCTGGTGTTATTCCATCACTATGTGGTGGTCATATGTGATGATGTTGTGATGGTATTATTCGGCCCTTATAAGGTGTTATTATATTGGTGATATCGGTCTTGGTACAGTGGATATTCTTCAATCACAGTATGGAGACAATATTGATAAAGATAACATTTTCACCTTGTATATGCTGTATGGTATGTAATATCATTTAGGGGTCTGGTCTGGGGAAGCATTTCAATGCTTAACTGTTTGTTACACCAATCCTAAACCTGTAGAGGTAAGGGCACCCTTAGCAGCCTATTTTTTTAAATATGACCTGACAGGAAACTTCATCCCTACCTGAACTTTTACCTAACTTTTACATGGGGCTGATAAATGTTCACGCTCAAGAAGGGGGCCCATTCAAAATGTTGCCATACGCCCAGCCTTTATCAGTTACCCCCCTGAATAGGTACTGTACTAATCACTGGTAATCATCAGGCCCTACTGACAGTAGTACAATACAATCTATCTATTGTACAATGCAGTGAAGAATGTGAGAACTGGTATGAATGGAAGTCAAGCATAATAGTGAATGAGGGTGGTCTGTGTGAATGGGTGACTCACATTAATAATCACTGACTGATCCTCCATTGCCTGGTGCTCCAAAGCTTTTTAAAATGTACTGGGTGGAACAAGACATGTCTAGCAAGATGGTCAACTCATGAGCATTACTAGAAAATAAGATTTACCTTTATGTCATTTTTACTCTTCAAGGCATAAGCAGAACTATGTCAACTGTGTGTCCCTTCTGAGGCTAAATGCTATAGACCACACATGTCAAACACAAAGCCCACCACCTCATTATGTGGCCAGCTGGCCGTGCAGCAACATAACAGTCATTCCACTCATCCAGCCTGCAGCAGCGGTCCGGTGGTGGCAGTGCAGAGCCTGTGACCACTGACCTCTTCCCCTCCAGTGTCTGCATGCGCCGTCCTGTCTGCGATCACAAACTCAGCAGTGGCTGCAGCTGGACTACAGCTGGAAGTTGGGCGATTGGAAAGCCTATAGGGATGCTGGGCAGCTACAGGCCAATTGGGGGTCACCATTACTATTAGGACTGCTATGGGATCACTTATTACTAATGGGGCCAATATAGGGGACACTATTACCACTGGAGCCATTATGGGGGCACTATTACTACTGGGGCCAACAATATAGGGGATACTTACTACTTGGGCCACTAGAGAGGTCACTATTATTACTTGGGTCACTATGGGAGCCACTATGACTACTGCAACCACTATGGGAGTCACTATTACTACTGCGGCTGCAGCGGGCTGAAGTCGGCAGGTGTAACCCGAGGGGATCGTTGTAAGTCAGTCTCCGTCACAGTGGTTGCTACTCTGCCTGGAATAAGGGCCTGTGCAGATCACAGCTCCCATAAATAAGGTCGGTGACCACAGTAACATAAATTTTTGGTGACGCCAGTGCCTCGGAGTATGACGTAACATCAGGACAAAATAAAGAGTCAGTAGTCAAAGTGTAGTTGGAACCGGAGACACAGGGTTTACTTAGCACTTGTAAAGCTGAGGTTCAAACATACTGCGACAGTCTTGGGTAACAGCAATTCCAGCAAATTTTCCATAACAGTCACCAATAAACCTTTGTCTGTTAACTCTCCTTTCCAGGGACGTTGCCGCCGTCAGTCTCAGTTATCTGAGGGTGAATTCCTGGGACCATTCCCGGGGCTGTGGAGGAAAGGAAAGCCAGACAATCCTGTTCTGTTGCCTAGACCCTCCAACTTGCTGACATAGACGATGTGCCACACATTCACTCACGCTAGGCTCATCCTCCAACTTAAATCCGTGGAGTCTGCTCTGACCTGAAGTCTCACTTTAAGCAGGGGAGTTCAGAGAATTCTCCATTGGTCCTCTCTAAGCTTCTGTCCCTTCTTTTTCTTTTCCGAAGGGGTCAACACCCGCCCAAGGCGGAGTGGACTTGAGCTTCAGGTCAGACGACCTCATGGAGGCCTAAGCCCACTCTCCACATCTTGCTCCTCTGACTACATCTCTCCTCTCTCTCTACTCTTCTCTTTCTCCCCGCCCCCACTAACCACACCCCAACTAAAACACTCACCACCGACCCAACACAGGCGGGTAAAAGTGACAGGGGTGCAGGCACATTCAAGTTAGACAACACTGACACCAGACATTGACCTCTGGATGAACAAGATACTTCAATACACATAACTTTACACTGATGACAACACAGACATAGACACACAGACACAGACATGGACAGTTCACACACGGTAGCCAAACAAGTGCTGTGGGGGCCTTAACTCTGGGCCACTACACGGCCACTATGGAAACCACTAGTACTACTGAGGCCACTATGTGGGGACAATATAACTATACAGTCTTACAATTACAATCGTCCCTTTGAAGGCAACCATGAGGCTGATGTGGCCCTCGGTGAAAATTAGATTGACACCCCTGCGATAGGCAATGGAGCCATATGGAGAATGTATCTGCTTGCTATAGGGCAGGTATAATCTGTATACTGATCACATACAAGTTGTAAAGTTTAGTGGCTTTCGAGTGGATTGATCCACACAATTCACTGAACCTAGGCTGCCTGTGGCTTCACGCATACGAGGATGATGATGAACTGTGAAGGGCAGGGAACCGAAGATTTTCTTGTACCTACTGAACAAGCTTTCCTCCTTCTTTGGTTGTGATTTCAACAACTAGGTGGGGAAAAAATGGCCCAGATAGGGAGGTTAGGTGGTAGCCTCCACGTTCCCCAAGGGGAAGGAAGCCCTGTAGTACATGTGCTATGTGCCCTCTCTTCATCCGAGCCCTGAATATACAAATTAAAGTTTTCCAAATGTTACTAAAAACATAGGTGATCGATTCCCCAATGACGGTGAGGATTCAGTCAACTGATGTGCCCATCTTCCACCTAACATATGCCCGTAGCTATCCATTGTTTGAAATGGACATCCATCCTGAAACTTCGATCCAATGTTTTGCTTTCTGCCTGATGTAAAGCCTCTATTACCATCTGAGTCGGCTGATATTTTCCAAACGCTGTCCTTCAGTCTTTGCACAACCTGCCACCTGCTTGGTGAACCATATCGCTTCATTTTTTTTTATCCCTGAGTTTTTAACAATCTGCCAGCCAAAAAGGTTCTGTTAGCTTTTGTGCTTCATCTTAGTTCAGATTTTTGTTTATCTTGACTAGATGGATTTATGGAACCACGGGTATCTGTGCTCTCAGCAAAAATTAAAAGGATAATAAAGGAAAAAAATTGACGTGGCTGTGAGGAAAATTCGAAAGCGAATCACCAGTTTTTGGATGAAATGTCTGATCAAGTCTCATTGCATAAAGCAAGAAATATTCTCCCCTACATGTAAAAAAGAAAAACAATTCCCCATTTTTTTCTTATCTCCTCGTAACAGCTGAGCTAAAGATAAACAGCTTCGGCTGCAGCTCCCGTAGGGTCACCTATCTTCACCTATCTTTTCTAAAAAAAAAAAAAAAAAAAGTTCAGTGGTAAACTTACCTACTTCCGCATCAGTATATCTCCTGGCTTCATAATGCTGCATACAGTGGGATAAATAGTAAAGAGTCATTGATAACATCAAAATCCCCCCCCCCCCCAGAACAGAAAGGTCCGATGTTTGATCTCCTCTTCCTTCTCTATCTATGACCTAAGTACAGGCCAACGATGTAGTTCTGGAGAAGGGGAGTCTGAGTCCTGCATGGTTCTTCCACCTAGTGACCATGAGGATGGGACCAACCAAGACTGGACCTACTCTATCCAACGTCTCCAATTTTGGAAGATACAAATATAAAAACTATTTTTTAAAACAAACTGACTCAAGGACAACTCAAAGACTTTGTTCGTATCTTGGTTGCAGGTTCTGTTAGAAGCAGCTGTTGCAGATTCTGTCAAGAATACGTAGAAAAAAACGAGTGCAGCAAGCAGTGTTTTTTTTTTTTTTCTTCAGGTAAAATGTTGAAGACTATAACAGAAACCCGATGGACCCCTTTATAGTCAATGAGGTCCATCGGGCACAGTTGAGGTCCGGCATACCAGGAATCTGCCCCCTCTGTCATTTTCACTACTCTAGTCCTATAATGGAGCAGAACGATGGAAGTGGTAATGCTGATGTGAACATGGCCTTAGAAATGAATGTTTTTTACAATTTTATTTTGGGTGTAAACGCTTTTTAAAAAAAAAAAAAAAATTGCAATTCTATTCATACTTTCTGTCAAAGTAAAAAACTGCCAAGTGGTAAGTACTTTTGAAAAGAAGGATATGCTACTTTTTCCTTCCATTTCTCTCTCATTAGTGCAGCACAGATTTCATATTCTCCAATCTCTGAGAGGAACTTTCTCCAAGCACATGGTTGCCCCCTACTAATACATGTTGTACCACTTGAGCAGAGAAGTGGAGGGGGGGAAAGGGAGGGGGGAGTGACAACTGTCTCCGAATAGTTGCTTTCATCCAGCACTAATATTACAGCATATGCCCGCATAGACAAGAATATCCATTGTGTCAGGGGAAGCTCTTATGGGACTGCAATTGTTATAGTCCCCTGAGAACTGATGCTGTAGGTGACTGGATTTGTTTTACTTGGTTCAAAAGTAAGAAAATCATTACATCTATGTCCGCCAAAGACAGAGTTACAGGTCAGTAGGAAATTATCTTTAGTGGTAGATCTTAAATGCGTTGGAGGGGAGTTTTACAAATTTGTCCAACAGCAGGAAGTTGGTTAGCCGCAGCCAATCGCTGGCCTCAGCAGCCTTATGTCATACGTGCAAGCATCACCACCGATGCTAGTGATTGGCTGCAGCCGTCACATGGATCTACAGAATGTTAACAATGCAGCAAAGTAAGAAAAGACTGACGGGAACCAGGAGCGCAGGTACAGCAGTCCTTTAATTCAAGATGATCTGAGCTGCAGCTGCACGTTACTATCTTTTTAATTGCCTTCTAATTGCTTTCTAATTAAAAATATTAAGTCTGGTATAAAGAGTAGTGAAATGTTTATTGTGCTCTTTAACTTCATTTTCCTTAGGCCTCCTTCACGCTGGCAAGGGCGATATCGGGCCGTTAGTCACAGCCCCTGCAATCCTTCTGAAATCTCCTGGATGAGACAGCTTGGCATCCCTGCGGTGCTGAAGGAATCCCCCGCCGCAGCAGTCACAGCTGCAGTAGGGGATCGCAATGTTCTCCCATTGGTTTCAATGGGGCCGGCGCTGCTGTCGTAAACACTCCGCATACAAATGCAGTGTCAATACGCGAGTGTGTTATCGTGCAGCCTATTTATGCACTCCATGTACTACGTAATCTGTTTTGCACAAAGACAGGGCTTTTGTTTTTTAACGTAACTGAAATATGCAAATGTGAATGAACCCATTGAAATTACGTGTGCAAAAAAATGCGTAAATTTAAGTAGGGTTGCAAAACGTTTCTGTTTGTTGGCTAAGGCCATATTCACACAGTCTATATTCTAGTGCAAGTTCTGCCCGCGTCCTAGACGGACAGAACTTGCATGCAAAATGAACTTATTCACAGGAAGCCAGGGCTTCACCAGCTTTAGCTGGAGGTATTGCCCCTAGCTGCTGATTGGCTCCTGCGGATCCATCTATCCAGGCCGCCAGGGAGCAGAGTGACAGCGGAGTCGGTAGAAGCGGCTCCATGCTCCTGCACACTGCAGCAGGGAGGCCAGAGATTACAGTTACAGCAGTGCCGCTTTGCCTGCGCCGCCATGGACAGTGATGACAGCAGAGACTGACAGTGGGGCCAGCTGAATTGGGCGGACAGGAGCGGACAGTGACACCCTTGGACGCAAGCGGAGCACAGGGAAAAGACTGACAGCAGGGCCGGCTGATCGGAGGAGACAGAAGCAGACATGCCAGTTAGGCTGGAAAATGTGTCAGCTTCTTAGGGGGACAGGAGCGTACATGTAGTATGCCAGTCCGGCCGGGAGAGGTGTGATCTGCTCGGTGGCGATGGGAGAATGGACATGCAGTATGGCAGTCCGGCTGGGAGATGATCAGGGGGTATGGGAGCATACACGCTACTCTGCCGGGAGATGAGTGAGCTTGTCAGGGGGATGGGCGGTACCTGTGTCTCTGGGGATATCCGCAGATGTGTCCATCACCTGGGCGTACCCTTTAACATCCGGTGGAGACATAATGCACCAGTACCATGTGATTGTTCCCAGCAAGAGAAACTACATAATCTTGTAGATATGATAACTTTTAATGACTAACAAAAATGCATGATGTTATAGCGAACTTTTGGATCTGCTCAGGGTTCTTCCTCAGGCTTATGGGACATGTAATGTACGGGGTCCGGCACACCCCACAGCACATGGATGTTATGTCCATGTGCTGTGTGATGTGGGTTGCCTTAATGTGAGTCAATCGGTTGCTAAGGCTGTGTGATATACAAAATGTCAAGATCTCCAGCAATCATCCTGTTAAATCTGAGGAAAGAAAATAAGTAGTTAGAAGAGGAGATTAGGAACAATTTTGTTGTGCCGGAGTGGAGTATAAAAGAATCCTGCTCTGCTGGTCATAAACCTAATAGAAGTAAACACTTCAATGTGACTTCAACCTCCAGGGGCTATAAATATGTTCTTCATTTGTTGACACAGACAACATATTGGTACTTAGCCTTGAACATATTGCTACGGACACATTCCCAAAGTCTAGTAAAGCATATAATATCCTATAAGAAAGGTTCTAAGCTTAGGACAGTCGTAGCTAACTCACAAATACCATTTACAAGCCAGATTAAACAGATAGCCTGTATTGACAGCCAGTTCAATATCTCACTTATGTCAATTGATTTTTGTCAATGCTCGTGTTGGGTCATAATTAAATCCTGGCTTTATACTGACAATTTAACACTAGATTCAGATGGTGGATTTCCAAGAACTGTGTATAACATATTGACAAACCGAATAAAACTTGCAGAAGCAAGGTCTAAAATATGTCTCTCACCTTCACATTTGTACGTCGTCTATATATCATGTTATGAACAAGCACTAACAGCTATTGTTTAAAGAGTCCTCTCCTCAGACATTCCATAAGTAGTATCTCTAATTTGATTGTGTATGACCATAATTAATGCGGTGGTTAGTTAACAGGCGGAGAACCACAACGACTTCTCATAGACCTGTCAAGCCCAATGATGTAAAACCTTACCAGATGAAGACCTTCCCACTGATGGCCTCAAGCATTGCTTTAATTATTTATCGTTATATGAAGTTGTCCGTTTAATATGGCGACTGGATACATTACTTACAATGATGCTTTATACATAAACAATCATTTGTTAAACTGACCATAGACAGAAAGGCTTTTCATATTGTATGACCAACTAGCTTCTTCCCCGCGACTTCGTCCCCGTGGAATTTGTATTTCTTTATTCAATCTGTGTTTTGCTGTATATTGAAATGTAAAAAGTTGAAATAGTGAAAGGAATGTAATGGAGATCTGCTGTCAGCGCAGTTCTGTACGTTTTTGGTCTTGTCATCTTTTGCTAGGATATAAGGGTTTTGTGGGCTGTATACACGTGAGCAGCCACATGCAGCTGCCCATGATTTTCTCTAAATGTACACCTGCTACCTTAAGTGTTTGCCCTTATTGATCGTCATCGCAAATGCTATTTTTTAGAGGGAATTGCAGCCTTTTGAATTGAAAAGACAAATCCATTGGTATTATCAGAATGCGTGGAATTAAAGTACTGCTGAGGTAAAATAAAAGCTGCGCTGTAATTGGTTGCTATGGGCAACACAGTTTTTCTTTAAAATCTCAAACCATGTTACTATGCCTTTGGTTCAAGTTTTAATCCCGGGCAACGCTGGGTATCCCTGCTAGCTTAATAATCACATACGTGCAGCAATGACGTCTGCCCTCACATGTCTGTTTGGGGAGGCTTGGCTTATAATGTGCACTCCCTTCGGCTCCGCTGCACTTAATAATAGCATATGTGCGGCAACAATGTCTGCCCTCACCTGTCTGCCCATTTATGTAGGCATAGCTTATGATGTGCACCCCATTCCCCTCTGCTTCACCACGCAGCGCCGCTGGCGGAGTGGAGGTACGCCTCTGCATCACCAAACAAATCTGTCTTGTCGCACTCCTTAGAGAACTCTATACATTTTCTGGATAAAACTAGCCCTTGTCCTTTCTATATCCTTCCTCAGGATGCAGCCATCTCCCAGCTAAATATCATCAAAATCTCTTCAGCAGTTTAGCCGTGAAAAGGTAACAGACAGACAGACAGAGTTACTTCCGCATTTATAATATTAGTATGGATACAGAGGCACCTGTAATCCTCCTCATACTTATAACTATATTATGGAGTCACAACAATCAAATAAAATAAATCGGCAATCTGAGGTATTAAGGGCAGTGAAGAACAAGGAACATCCCAACCACAGACTTTCACTCCAGGATGTGAAGAGGCTCTCTGGTCACAATGGATTCAATCTGAAGTACCTAAAAAGTGCTGCCATCCATCTTTTTAACCATTACTAGTAGCACCCATTGGTACATATGGTACGTAAGGAAATTATTCTTCACAGTGAAGACACATATGGCCTAAAAAGCTTTCCAGATTGCCTACTGGAAGACCTTGGCCATAATCTACCTATTCCACATACTAGGTCTCCTATATAAGAACTAGTGCAGATAAAAAGAGTAACCAATAGCTGGCCATGACAATCGGATTACAGATGCCATCCTCTAACCTGTACACAACAATTACTACAGTATATGACCAAATGATCCAAACTTTATTGGTGCTCTCGGCCCCTGTAGGGGAGATTAGTCATAACTGGATGATATGAGGAATTCCTGCACATTTAGAATAGTTTTGATAGATCTTCTACAATGCATTTTTGCATAGGACCATTACACACTAAATGGGAAACCATTGGGCAAAACTGACCTGGAAAAGGACTTGGGGATTTGAGTTAACAGTAAACTTGATTGGAGCAATCAGTGTCAGGCAGCTGCTGCCAAGGTAAATATGATCATGGGTGCATCAGAAGAGGTCTAGGGGCACATGACGAGAACATTGTTCTTCCTCTTTATAACTCACTGGTCAGACCACACATGGAATATTGTGGACAGTTTTTGGCACCAGTACTCAAGAAGGACATATCAGAGCTTGAGCGGTTGCAAAGGCGGCAACTAAAGTGATAAACGGAATGGGCGGACTACAATACCCAGAGAGGTTATCAAAATTGGGATTATTTCGTTTAGACAAAAGATGGCTGAGGGGTGCTTTAATAACTATGTGTAAATATATCAGGCGTCAGTACAGAGATCTCTTCCATGATTATTTGTACCCAGGACTGTGACGGTAGCAGGGGGGCGCCCTCTACATCTAGAGGAAAGAAGGTTGCTACATAGAAGGGGTTATTTACTGTAAGAACAGTGAGACTATGGAACTCTCTGCCTCAGGATGTGGTGATGGAGAACTCCATAGAAGAGTACAAGAGGGGCCTGGACCTCTCTCCTGATTGTTACAATATTACATGTTCTAATCACTGATTACTTCAGAAGGGTCGGTGATCCGGGAATTATTCCGATTGTCAGATTGGAGTCAGAAAGGAATTTTTTTCCCCCTTAAATGAAAACTGGCTTCTACCTCATTGGTCTTTTTTGCCTTCCTCTGGACAAACATTGGGGAGTAATAGGCTGAACTGGATGGACATGTGTCTTTTGTCAGCCCCACATACTATGTTACCTCTGTGAAAACTAAACCTGCTGGATTTGAGAAGCTCCTTCCTCATAACCTACCAACCCACTATCGTGTTTCCCTGAAAATAAGACACTGTCTTATATTAACGAGGCACAGTGTCTTATTATCAGGGGTGTCTTAATACTCACCTAGCAGGTGCAGTTTTGGTCCCTCTTGCTGGGCTGCAGCACTCCGGCAGTCTTCCGTGTAGACTTCAGCACTGAGAGAGCATTCTCTTGCCGCTAATGGGGCTTGAATATCACGCCTCCAGCAAGAGGTTTCTGTAATTGGTTCAGGAACACCGCCTCAGTTAATCGGAGTCGGCGCTCGATGAACCAATCAGAGCCATTCATTGAATTTTATCACGGAATGTCTGTGATTGGTTCATCAAGCGCCGACTCTGATTGGCTTAGGCGGTGTTCCTGAACCAATCACAGCCATCTCTTGTTGGAGGTGGGGTATTCAAGCCCTGTTACCAGAAATAGAATGCTCTCTCAGCGCTGAGGACTACAGCAGTGCAGGAGAGCAGCAAAAGGGACCTGAACAGCCCCTTCTAGGTGAGTATATGTATTATAAACAGATTTTGGTGCGGATTCTGCGCTAAAAATCCATTGTGCGAACATACCCTAAAACATTTACAAAATTTATATCTAATGTGACTTTGTTGGCTCTCAGAATTTGGCATGGATACAACCAAAACTACATAGACAATGTTCTGCATAAATACATTACTGTTACCAATCAAATAAAGTATCTCCATAAAATGTTCCCTCACACTAGGCCAGTGACTTCATTAAATTACATATAGATTACGTACGCATATTGGAACCTACAGGACATTATCAGTATGCAGAACAGTTTACCATGGCACATAATCACATACGGGTATCCTGGCACTGCGGATAACCCTTATTAAAATATATTCCTTTCCCTGGAAAGCTTCCAGCAATGTGATATTACAGAGAATTATACCTGTACATCGCTCTAACCACAGAGCTCACAATCCATCTAGCAGCTTCAGAAAATGAAAATGTCAACTGGAAATGCCAGCGAATGCCGAGGCTGAACGTGGGGACTGATTAATAATCGCATGCAAAAAAAAAATCTAAATTCTTAACATTTCAGAAAGTTTACACAACTGACAATCTAATTTTATGAGGAGCACGGCTCATTTTTCTTCATTTTCTTCCTTCACGCATTTTATCTGCATTGCTACCGGAATAAAGAAAAAAATCTTTTTCCCCTTTTAATATATATATACCTATAAATTTTCAGGCAGCGAGATAGAAAAAAAAACCCTTTCCTGATTCACCTTCAGTCTGTCTGCAAGGGCATAGTTTCCAGACTGATCTCTGTAAGTGAGACTTGGCAGAAAACCCCCATGTAAATCTACTAGATGAAGCTTCTGAGTTGCATATATTTTTATTTTATAGGAAATTAACTTCACTGCCTTAACCCCTCCGGAGTTGGCAGGCTTACTGCACCTTAGGTGGCGCTCTTGGGACAGGAAAAAGACCAGAATGGGTTAATAGGATCACATCGCTTGTTACAAATAAGGTTAATAAAATATGTTTAGAAGTGAAAAGAAAGTTCCTTGGGGAAAAATGTAGCACATTCATAATATAGACAGGCAACTCATGTAGAGATTGCAAGCTGGAGAGACATAGCTAAGGCCCAGGTAAGAGTCTGCCCAAAGCGAAGGAAGGGCAACTCTAGGAAGGAGTGGAATTAATAGAGTTTAACCTGACCAAGAATTTACACGTACAGTGCTTTCTGCCTTATAAGGCCGATCTCACACGGGCGTATTTGCGCATGTGATACGCACAGAATGGATTGATTTCCATGAGCGTCATTTCCTGCGCATTTCGGTCGCGCAAAAAAAGTGCAGCATGTTCTATTTTCCTACAAATTTGTGCAGCACAAGTCCCTATAGAAGTCAATAGGGATGCTCTTATGCACGCAAAATACGCTAGAATATGCTTTGCTCATGCGCGTGCAAATATGCATATGCTCGTGTGAATCTGGCCTGGCAATGACAATTGTACTGTCTTTGGCGGACTAGCCCATTGCATCCCTTTCTATTTTGGAGATAGAAAAGCATTTTTAGTTCTAATGGTCACACAAAATCATCTAGTTATGGACAACATGTCTGCCAAATTGCTGCTCTCCACAATCAATGTAAGGCACATCAAAGTCTTAACCCCTCCACATACAACTTCTTTGGGCATCATTATGTAGCACCTCAAAGTTTCCTAGAAGCAATGGGATGAAGCTGAAAGGGAGGAGACACAGATTAGATATTAGACAGTGCGGGTGATCGATGAGTGAAACAGGTTGCCACGGTAGGTGGGGAGTTCTTCTTCAATGGACGTGTTCAAAGGCTGGGATGATTTAGTGATCCTGCATTGAGCAGGGGGTTGGACCCGATGACCCTGGGGGTCCCTTCTAACTCTACCATTCTAGGATTTATGATTCCTACTTCCCAAAGTCATTAGAGATCTCCAAGTCCCGGAAGAAATTCTACTCTACTTACCCGTTCACTGAATTTTTAGCGCAGTGGAATAGTATCGGGGTCCCAATGAAAGCTTGTCACATAAACCTAAATACTGAGGTGCAGCCAAGTCATTGGGAGGTGTCTGTAGCCATAAAAAAAGTATGGATTAATTAACAGGCAAACAATCAGAGGTGGTCCGACCTCTGAGACCATCAACCGATACGGACAGCCCCATGTCTCAAACCTAGGGGATCTAGTCTGTTCCTAGATGGAGGGAAGCAATCTATATAACAGAGCTAGGCAAAGGTGAATAGGTGCCACAGTAAATGTAATACCGCCACACCGGACACCTCTGGCAGGACAAGAACCAGCACCCATGTAGAGGCGGGCACAAAATATGTATACTTTTATTATGGCTGATTGGCCGGCTATGGAAGCACCTCCCTGGTGGCCAAGCAGTCCAGGAGATATTGAAGAAGGGTTGAGAGGAAGGGCACATTATACACTGAACCCTACTGATGGACTTCCAACAGATGATACTGATACCTCAGGGGCCTTCTGCAGTGACAGGCACTCATCGGCGCCCAGTGCTGAAGTCACAGTCATGTGGACAAGGGCTGACGTTGTGATGTCACCGTGGCTCTACCATGTCACAACAGACTACATCTGTCCAATAGGGCACATGGATGTTAGAGGGGTGGTCCACTCTTCAGGATTATTGTCTCAATCCTAATAATGCTAGACTACATGTCTACATTTACTCCCATGCGGGTCATGGTACAATTCTATGAGATATAAGGTCTGGGGCAAATTTTCATTCATTGTAAGAAATCCAAGAGTGCCAGACCGTATGCGGCGGTTGCCTACTACCTTATTTGCCCATTGAGAAACAATGGTGTCCCAGTCATCCCACAACGTATTAGCAACCAAATGTCACCCTGCAGCTATAAATTACTATAAAGAAGATCCTCACAATAAAAGTCCAGCGGTTGGGTAATTCTTTCTAAAACAACGAGTGCCCCGATTCTTAGGTGACCCCGATGCAGTGATGGACGCCTTTACAACGTCCTGTGAAAGCGGAGCCACATTAGACAAATGCTTGCTACAATTCTGCAGTTACATGCAGAGACCTGAAATGAGCTCATATTACTTATTCTATGGTGTTACTATCCGGGACAGAGTCCAAGACAAAAGACCGTCGTTGTCACCATTAATAGATGACCCGCCTGATTGATGTTTGATCGCAGTGGATTTCTGAAACGTCTGGTCAAAATGTAAAACAGCTGCAGGATAACGTAACAAAGGGAATTTATCTGTGCTGGACGGAGCTGCATCTCCTTTATAGGTTCAGCCCGGCTGCGTGGACTTCATGTGCAAAGACTGCATCTGTTCTACTAGTTATTAGGAACAGAGATCATCAAGTTCCACCACTTAGGCCTCCTGCCCACGGGCGGGCATCCACACTGCAGATCCGCAGCAGATAGCGCCTATAGCATGCTATGGGAAATTGATTCTTCCTGTACAGTTGCAGAAACCAATTGCAGTTTCTGCAAGCGGAGGAAAAATCGCAGCATGCTGTATTTTTTTGCAAATTCTGCGTGGACGGCTTCCAATGAAATCAATAGAAGCCGTCTCATCCGCGGCTCTTCCGCAATCACATTGGAAAAGCAGGAGTTAAGAAAAAAATCTGTACTGCGCATGCCCGACGGCTAGATGCAAATGAAAGTAATCAGGTACGCGCGGGCACCGCTGCTGGCAGAGCCGGATTGTGCTGCGGTATTCCATATGCAGAATCTGGCTCTGCCGTGTGCAGGAGCCCTTAGACTGGCCACAGGAGAAGTATGGGCAGGTATATGGACGGAACGAGGCCGATACAAGAGCCCTATTAGATCATATTGTTTAGTCAATACAATTACAAATCAGGAAATACAATCACAATTGACCAAAAGTAGCCTTTCTAAAGTGACCTACCTGCAGATGAGGATAAGCTACAAGTAATTAATAGGTACAAACCTAAATTCCCATCAGGTCCATGTAACGTTCGTGCAGGGAATAAACACGGCAGCCCTCATTGACATCATGGATACATCTCACCAACACATGACACTTGTCCATCAGGGACAAATAGATCTATATTTAAAAACCAACATACAGGAACACAAAAAAGGGGTCCAAAAACAATACCAAAATGCAGGAGTTGGAACACTATTAGAGATGAGCGAGCGCACTCGTCCGAGCTTGATACTCGTTCGAGTATTAGGGTGTTCGAGATGCTCGTTACTAGAGGCGAGCACCACGCGATGTTCGAGTTACTTTCATTTTCTTCCCTGAGAAATTTGCGCGCTTTTCTGGCCAATAGAAAGACAGGGAAGGCATTACAACTTCCCCCTGCGACGTTCAAGCCCTATACCACCCCCCTGCAGTGAGTGGCTGGGGAGATCAGGTGTCACCCGAGTATTAAAATCTGCCCCTCCCGCGGCTCGCCACAGATGCCTTCTGACATAAATCAGGGAAAGTGCTGCTGCTATAGGAGAGTGTTAGGAGTTATTTTAGGCTTCAAGAACCCCAACGGTCCTTCTTAGGCCATAGAAATCGCAGATCGCACCTATGTGCGATCTGTGATTCCTGTTGTCTTCTCTATATGCGCTCAATGGGGCCGGCGGCAGCACCGCCAACCCCATTGAGAACATATAGAAGACAAATCATTCTTCTCTGCCACAGCTGTAACAGCTGTGGCAGAGAAGAACGATGTTTGCCCATTGAATTCAATGGAGCCGGCAATACAGCAGGTTCCACTGAAAGCAATGGGCTGCCGGCGATCGCGGGATGAATTGTCGAGAAGGGCTTAAATATATAAGCCCTTCCCTGCAATTCATCCAGAAATGTGTAAAAAAAAAAAAAAATACCGTATATACCGGCGTATAAGACGACCCTCCAACTGTCACCTTATACGCCGGGAATACAGCGGAGCAAAGAATAAAAATCATTACTCACTTCTCCTGGCGTTCTGCGGTGCTGCTGCAGGCTGTCGCTCCCTCCTGGTCCACGGCAGAGCATTGCTTTCTCTATGAAGGGCTTTAAATCCCCGCCTCCAGAAAACACACATGCCTTCAGCCAATCACAGCCAATGACAATGATGTCATTGAATGGCTGTGATTGGCTGAAAGCACATGTGTTTTCTGGAGGCGGGGATTTCAAGCCCTGTGTCCAGAAAGCAATACTCTGCCGGGGACCAGGAGGGAGCGACAGCCTGCAGCAGCACCGCAGAACACCAGGAAGGAGTGAGTAATGATTTTTATTCTTTGCTCCGCTGTATTCCCAGCGTATAAAGTGACAGTTGGGGGGTCGTCTTATACGCCCCGTCGCCTTATACGCCGGTATATACGGTATATATTTTTATTTTTACACATTTCTGGATGAATTGCAGGGAAGGGCTTATATATTTAAGCCCTTCCCAACAATTCATCCTGCGATCGCCGGCAGCCCATTGCTTTCAGTGGAACCTGCTGTATTGCTGGCTCCATTGAATTCAATGGGCTAACATCGTTCTTCTCTGCCACAGCTGTTACAGCTATGCCAGAGGAGAACGATCTTTACGCTGACAGTGGGGGGGGGGGGGCACTCTTGCCGCTATTGTGGCTTAATAGTGGGACCTGGGAACTTGAGATGCAGCCCAACATGTAGCCCCTCGCCTGCCCTATCCGTTTCTGTGTCGTTCCCATCACTTTCTTGAATTGCCCAGATTTTCACAAATGAAAACCGTAGCGAGCATCGGCGATATACAAAAATGCTCGGGTCGCCCATTGACTTCAATGGGGTTCGTTACTCGAAACGAACCCTCGAGCATCGCGAAAAGTTCGTCCCGAGTAACGAGCACCCGAGCATTTTGGTGCTCGCTCATCTCTAAACACTATCCCTAACCAACTTTGGCATTACAGACCCTGCCCAAAAGTGGGGCGAACGCCCTGATAGGGACAGCCCAATGTCTTGAACCTAAGGGACCTAGTCTGTTCCTAGATGGAGGGAAGAATATAGAGCAGATGAAAAAGCAATCTATATAACAGAGCTAGGCAAAGGTGAATAGGCACCACAGTAAATGTAACCCCGCTGATACTTAGCTGCAGATGACTGCTGCCACAACAGACACCTTTGGCAGGTAAATAACCAGCGCCCAGATAGAGGTGGGCACTAAATACATGCACTTCTATTATGTAAAACGGACTCCATGCCAACGATGCCGTTTTTCCTGCAGTAACCGTATATAAGCTGCTACCCTGGCCTATAGAGAATATCAGTGACAGAAAATCATGAAGCAGAACGGTGCGCAAAAGAACAAACGGGAATTAATGGTAGGTAAAAAGCAACACCTCAGCTGGTAATACCGAAGTATCCCAATTTTGGTTATGCAAAGTGAAGAGGTTACTCTTCGGAAAAAAAAACAGATTTAAGCTACATGGGATGCAGGATGCTCCGTGGGAAGGGGTTAAATCTACCACATGGTTTAGATTAACCACTTGTGCGTTCCCAATCAGCCAACCACTGTGTTGTGAAGTTCCTATATAATGCTGCTGGACGCTCGCATGGGGCTGTTTTTTTATCCCTGATGAAGAAGCCAGTTCCAGGCTTCGTAACGCGCAGGAATTTTTTGGGCAGCGGTGCCCACTATAACCAGCCATGGGACGTCACAATTTAGCCCGCAGTCCCCTCTCACGCCGCCGCGTGCATTTGCAAGTGCCAGTGAGCATTCTCTCCAGCTTTACATTCAGCGTGTAGCGATAACCACCCCAGACGAAGTTTGTGAGGAGTAGTTCACACCAGACTTCTCTTCAGGGGATGCAAATCAGGACAACACCACTACACAGGACTTCTTTGGAAGGTATCTCCCTGCTGACTGACAGGTTCCATGGGGTTTATGGTGAGTGTCTTTAGTCCACCAGTTACTGATTGGCACATATACTGTTTCGTTTTACATATAAAATTGGGATGCTTCGGTATTACTAGTTGAGGTGTTGCTTTTTACCTCACATTAATGCCCATCTATTATGGATAATTGGCCAGCTGGCGAAACACCTCCGAGTTGGCAATCAGTCCATACACCACAGAAGATATTGGAGTTGAGAAGAAGGGTTCATTATACACTGAACCCTACTGATGGATTTCCACCAGACAATACTGATCCCTCAGGGTCGTTCTGCAGTGACAGGCACTCATTGGCACTCATTGGCGCCCAGTGCTGAAGGCACAGTCAAGTGGACCAGGGCTGACGTTGTGAGGTCAAGCCAGATCGACGTCCTGCTTGCGGCCTCTGCGTCCCAACAGACTACCTCTGTCCAATAGGGCACATGGATATCAGAAGGGTGGTCCACTATTCAGGATCATTGTCTATTAAACCAGACAGAGGATTTGGAGCAGCTCACCTCCCTGAGACAACGCCATGCATTACATGGTCCCTCACATATCCCTACAGACGAAGAGCACGGTCATTTTCCACTGGCGATATTAGCCGGTTGCTGGTTAAAGAAAGTTGCCATGCCACGAAGCGCGTCAAAGGAAGGTGGATTCTCCTATCACAGACATTGGTAGCATGGTATTACTATATACCACTAAAATTACCGTATATCACCAATGTCTAGTCACTGCTGTAATCTGCCTGCATTGCTACGACAAAGTAGTAGTAACGGCAGTCGCAGCAGTTGGATCGCTGGGACACTAAAATTCCATATGCACTAAGGTGATTTGCCCCACGGTGAAGGGAATTTTTGAGACTTCCTGACAAACTTCCCCCGATGTTTGTATACAGTATTGCAGTTTACAAAACCCCATGATGCATCTCTACTTATGACAAAGTAGAAAGCTGTGCCGCTGCTCTTGTGTATATTAATACTTGACATTAAAGATTTCAAATCACAAAATCACAGCAAGGATTTGTTATTACAGGCAAAGGCAAAAAAACAACTTTCCACACATGAACGCACTTAAGACTTTTGGGTATAAATTAAAATAAAATACAGCCTACCATAAGGAGAAAAAAATAGCAGGAAACACTGAAGCATGCCATATTATACAGAATGAATGATGTTCAAAGCAAACCTGTTTGTTTCCTCGGTCAGAAGGACTGACTACCAGTTGGCAAGACAAAAAAAAGTGGGCTCCTCCAATTTATAGGATTCATAGTAATAGAGGAACTCTGATGTCTTAGGGCCATCTTAGAGCAGCTGTCTCAAGGCTGCTTGGAGATTGGTTCATAGACCCCCAACAGATGGTAATTCCTGACATGTACATATGACTTTTGTATGTGACCTGAGTCTGTACGGCAAAGCCTGTAGACCTCTGTGTGCCACTGTACACAGGCTCCGTAAACTTGTAGGGGGAACCTATCACAGCTCCGTACAGTTTACAGGTTACATTAGCCATAATGAGCCATGCATAAGCCCTTAAAGGGGTTGTCCCGCGAAAGCAAGTGGGGGTAAGCACTTCTGTATGGCCATATTAATGCACTTTGTAATATACATCGTGCATTAAATATGAGCCATACAGAAGTTATTCACTTACCTTACCTGCGCTGGCGTCCCCGTCTCCATGGCTCCATCTAACCTCAGCGTCTAATCGCCCGATTAGACGCGCTTGCGCAGAAGGGTCTTCTGCCTTCGGGTCTGCCCAACAGCAACGGCGTTCTGGCCCCGCCCCCTTCTACGCGTCACCGTGTAGCTCCGCCCCGTCACGTGTGCCGATTCCGGTCTCCTGATTGGCTGGAATTGGCACACGTGATGGGGCGGAGCTACGCGATGACGCGTAGAAGGGGGCGGAGCCAGAACGCTGCTCATGCCAGACCGAGCCGAAGGCAGAAGACCCTTCTGCGCAAGCGTGTCTAATCGGGCGATTAGACGCTGAAATTAGACGGAGCCATGGAGACGGGGACGCCAGCGCAGGGAAGGTAAGTGAATAATTTCTGTATGGCTCATATTTAATGCACGATGTATATTACAAAGCACATTAATATGGCCATACAGAAGTGCTTAACCCCACTTGCTTTCGCGAGACAGCCCCTTTAAATGGACACTGATGTCCGCAGTCTCTTGCTTCTCCACCTTGCAAATAGTAGAAATCTGTCCTCCTTAGAAAAGTCTTAAGTTGTGTTGTTACTTTTGTGATGAACCAGCCGGAAGCCTCTTCACTTATACTGTAGATTGGGTTCATGTGGTCTGAAGCGTTGGCATGCGTCCATTATTACTATTGATGATTAGAGGTTGCAGCAGAAGGATGGGGAGAGTGTGCAGAGGTGAGTCATGGCTGTTAGAAGTCTCCATAGAAGACAAGAGATAAGCCGCCATATCTAATGCCCACTACATTATAAAGGTCGTGTTTTGGAATATGTATAATTTATTTTGGTGGTTCTGGTGCTGTATTCATGCTATGGGCTTGGTTCTGGGGGTATATGTATGTATTTTGTTTGGTTCTGGTACTGCATTTATGTAATAAACTTGTATCTGGTGTTCTATTCATGTTAAGAACTAGTTTTGGTGCTGTATTTATGTACTGAGGTTAGATTTGGTGCCATATTTATAAATGGGTTAAGAATGGAAGGACACAGTGATGTTGGCTACTTACAGCCAAGCCATACTCATGGTGGCCAATGGCTGCACAATTTTGCCAGTAACTTGTGTTGCCATGGTTTGGCATAGTGCGGACAGCTGCACTGCATGTTTCCATCCTAAGGGTCTGTTCACATGTAACAGATTTGTTGCGGATTTTGCACAGTAGCAAAATTTGGAGCAAATCTACACCCATGTGAAGAACTGCCAATTTTCACAGAGTTTTGGTGTGGACTCGCTCATGATGGATGCCTGTGACAGATGCTATAGCCTAAGGGCACGTTCCCAGAAGATGGGAATGCTGCGGAACTTCCACAGCCTAAAACGCCTGTGGGAACGGACCCTAAACTTTTTTTTACTTCAATGGGGTAAAAGAATGTGGCAAAGAAAACGACACATGAAAGCTGTAATATTAGTTCCTATGGCAAATATGGGGGGGATAAGATTCCCAGTGCAGCACGACCTGCAAGTAGGACCCCACAATTGTGAAAAAACCTGATAAAGCAAACGGCTCATTGACGAAGCACGTGTGACTATTAGACTATTTCTCATCATCACATGTGCGGTTCCATAGCTCCAATTCCCAGTCCATTGGTTGCCGATCCTCGCTCTCCAGCTTCCTGTAAACTGGTTTAAAAGAATTTGGTTTTAGCAACTGCAAATGTTGGCATTTGTTTGCGAATTTCTGCCCGCCTCCCTAAGTTGTGTGCGACATGTAATTATCTAGCGGTGCCCGCGGAACCTCCGGTGGGATCGCCCTGTAATCACAAAGGTCATATTTTCTCCTATAAAAATAAAAGAAAGGACGCCGGAGACGGTGGAAGGAGGACGCTGGGACCGTGCGAGATGTTCAGGATAATGTTATAGCTTGCCGACATATGGTAAGCAGCCAGCTAATAACCTGCAGGGGTCTATCTGCTTTAAAAACAAGGGCTCTAACGTCTCCCCCTGGTGCCACACGATACAGATAAAAAGTTACTTTAGCGGAAAGAGATATTCTTTCTTCAGTCTTAGACACGCATGCATAAACAGAGTCTGCTATCCTCTACACAGAGATAAATAATACATATTAATATACTGCGGCTTAGGAAATGTCAAACTCAAATCCACACATGTACAGTAGAAATGAATGAAACAGCAGTTTTGCAGAAATAGATCCTCAAGGGTGGAAGTAAAAGTTCTAAGTACACAGATGCACTGGGAAATGTTTGCATTACCTACTTCACTTGGCTTGCACCTCTGATAGCATGGATCACCTATAAGCTTCATGCCAGTCTACCCTGGGACTGAGCTACTGCTATCACAATCTGCACACTTATTATGCAGCGTCCCAGCGACCACCTAGACATGATGCCCACAGTGAGGAGCTGGCAGGGTAGTGTTGGCACTTGACATAGTGGCTCTTACCAGACTCCTCCCCGGAGGGACGCATGCAACCTCAGCCCAAGTATCGCCAGGCCTCTTCCAGGCAACGCTGGGACAGCGGTTACCTGTATATGTGTGGTAGACGTTAGAGTTGTCACGCGTGACGCCACCGTTCCTTCTCACCGTACCTTATAAATGAAGAGAGTCCGCACACAGTTGAAACTTGATAACTCGGTCACTGGGCAATGACTAGTGAACTTTACTTGAAGCTTTGCAGAGTACAGCTTTACACACCAGTGCAGGAAATACAGAGAATGTGAGGTCAGGGAGGAGACACAGGATGACACCGGTCCTACAGGCCAAGTTATCTGTAAGGCACGGCTCCTGGAAGAGGAACACTCCGGAGGAGGATGGGGGTAGGAACACTCCACACTCACTCAGTACTTGTAGACAGCTCTGCACGGCGGACTCCTCACTTCACTCTCTCTTCAGAGCCGGTTCCTGGAATAGGGACTTCAGGATACCTCTCCTCTTCTTCATCACTTTACCACATGAGGGTTGAAGGTACCCCCATGTGGCCGGCACCCCACTCCACTCTCAACCGTAGAAGATGATGAAAGACCCAGACATATCTGATCACTCACATTTATAGGGTGCAGCCATCACGTGACTAGACAGATATTGATTCTTTCCCAGACATATCCCAGGCACTTTCAGACATTAACCTCTCACATGCTGCAGCTGTGCCATACACATTACAGCAAACAAGAACTTTGCACACTGCATTCACATAAGAAGACATGACATGCATGACAATTATGGAGGGGCCAGAAATAGGTGTTTTGGGCCACTACAATTATCCCACTGGCTATCTGAAGGAGAGCCTGGAACTAAAATGTCCATTATCGAAGTGTTCATTGTAGTATTTTTGGTAGGTGTGATTTGACATCAACCCCATAGAGGAAAAATACCCTTCCACTATCAGTCAACACTAGCACCAAGAGCCTGATATTTAAGCCATTAGTCTTGGATTGCAGTACACAAGGGCTTTTATGGGAGTAAACTACTGATGCCTATCCTCAGGAGAGGTCATCAATAGGAAATCGGCGAGGGTCTGCCACCAGGGACCTGCCAATCACTTAATCGCTGGATTCAGAATATGCAGCATGTCAGGTTTTTTTTACGCTGTGGCCTCACTCCTCTCTATGGGGAGAGAAAGCGTCAGCGGAATCCCAGCAACCAAACCGCCCCAAAACCTGCGGCGAAATGCCGCGCCTTTTGAAGCTGCGCTTTTCCAGCGGAATTCCCACAGTTTTCGGTGCGGCCAAACTGTGGGAATTCTGCTGGAAATCCGCCCCGTGTGAACCCAGCCTAAGGACTCCTACCTACTTGCGTTTTTTAACGCTGTGTTTTTTTTAACGCAAATGTCAATGGACTTTCTAATGTTAAAAACGCATCGCAAGTTTGTGCGTTGCGTTTTTACATTAGAAAGTCCCATTGACATTCGCGTTAGAAAAACGCAATTGTATGAAACCCTAAATGGATGCTGGGAATCAAAATCCGCAGCAGAATTAATACCAAATAGTACAAATTGCGTGCAATTGCGTGAGTCACTGCCTGATTCCGCTAGAAAAAGAACACACCTGGAACTAATTAGTAAATTCAATCAGTGCGTTTGTTTGCCGCGTGCAAATGATCATACCCTGCGGGCAGAAAAAGTGCAGTGGAAAGTGCAGATATGTGCGCAGATAGTCTTGTTCACAGCGCAAAAAGTTACAGTAAGAAGTGCGCAATTGTACTAAGAAGTTGACCTTTAAGAGTGATTGCACCCGGCATACTGGGAGGAACGCTGCATGTCATTACTTCTTAACCCTGGAATGCTATTAAGTCTTTAAAACTTTCAAACTGGCGCCACGGCAGCGCTACGAATTTCATTGCTATTATTACAACGTAACTTTGTTGCGCTCCTTCGTGTGTGAGGATATACTTGGCAATCGCACAATCACTTTTTGAAAATATTATAATTAGTATTAACATCTTTCCGGGAAGGTGCGGGATTGCAGGCTTACAGATATGACTAATAATGAAATTAGTGTCTCATCCACATCTATTGCACGACCTGAGGTCACCGTCGTTTGATGTACGCAGCAGACCCTGCGCTGAGATAATATGAATTCTTATGGCTACAAAAGCGGCAGAACTGTCCTAATTTCCAAGTGAGAGTTTTGCAGGAATTTGGGAAGTTTGCTTACCCTGGCAGAGTAACGCCAGGCGGAGGACAAGGAGTTCCTTGGCAGTTTGCATGTACCCTTAAGAGTCTCATAACTGACTCCTTCATCTGTACATGTGCCACGTGTCTCCTGTGCACTGATGTATCACATAGCCGGGTTATATGCAGGCTGCTAAAGCAGGACTTGTTTACAAATACAATGTAACTAATGTATCAAGTAGGTGAGAAAAGTAGATACATATTCACAAGGAAACTGATGTATACTCCGGCATAAAAAGGACACGATTATTGGCGGATTATCAGATGTTGTGGATTATTGAACGGTGATAAACAACATTTCACTACAAGGGCTTATTTACACGACTCATGCGAGTTATGTGCGCAAAAGCTCTCACGAATATAAAATTCATTTTTTAATTAATTTATTCACACTTCGCTGCGAGGAAAATTAAACGTGGTGTGTTCTATTTTTGGGCGTTCCCGCAGGAGGGGTCGCCCGTTATTTTCTATAGAAAAAAAAAAAATAATCGCATGGCACTTGCATGCTATACAATGTGCAGGCAAGTGCGATTTTTCCCATTGAAGTCTATGAGAAACACTTGCGAACTTTTCATGTGAAATATTCTCATGAAGATTACAATTTCATCGATTTTTAATCAAAAATGCATCGCCATCAAAATCGCACGTTGGCAAGCTCGATATTGGACCAAGTTTCGCGGCCAGATATCATGCTCACCCGTGTGAATGGAGCCTAAGACCAGTTTCAGACAAGCACATTGTAACGCTTCCGCAATACGGTCTGCAAAACAGGGATCACATAAGGAGTTCAAATACGCTTGTCTGAAAACGGCCTAAGGGTTCATTCACACACGGAGTGTAGGCGTTTTTATGTTTGCCCGCTGAGTGCCGAGCATATATGCGTTCGTGTGAATAAGCCCTAAAACAGATTTGGCAGAGCTGAGTTTGTCATTGGCAGAGCATTTACACAAACTGTTTATAGAAAGAAAATGCAGTGTTTTACACGGTGCTTTTTTTTTTGCTAAATGGCGTTTCTCAACCTTTTCCTGCCCCGCGCCGTATCTGTACAGCGCACTGGGACAGTAGTTCCTACATTAAGAGTCGCTGCTGTGTATATGAAAAGAAATACGCAGGGGCGATGAAAACCACCGATCACTGTAAAATCCTCGGAATGCCTAATTAGAGCCGGCTGTCTTCTTTTCCCAGCGTTGTCCGCCAGGAAACTCCCCCTCCCCCTCTTTTTTCCAGCTTCCATAGAAGTCTATGGGAGCTTGCTGCGTATCACATCAAAAGATAGGGCAAGACCTATCTTTTCACGCGGCGTATAAAACCGGCGAATGGTCACGTATTTTTCCAGGCGACGTTACTTTACCCGGCAAACGAATTTCTCCTCTGAATGAGCCCGTTGAAATCCAATACTTCGCATTGACACGGCTAAATACCTACGTAAATATGGTCGTCTGATGAAGCCCTAACTTACAGCCGCAGTACCAACTGCAACCACAGAGATGGATGCTGGCGATTTAACCCTTTAGATGCCACTGTGGATATTCTGCAACATTTACAGACAACGTAAAGGCGCCCTGAGGGCTTATTCACGCGGCGAACATCACACGAATATGAACTCCATTCTTTTGAAAGGACTTATTCACATGAGCGATCTTTTTCCTTGCAGCGATGTTGTGAGGCTAACAATCGCAGGATATTTTATCTGTTGGCGTTTCCACGGAACGCCTCATCCATTTTTTTTCAATGGGACCTTAAAAGACATCGCATGGCGCTCACATGCGGATTTTGGGGTGGATTTTCTCTGTGATTACCCACAATGCTCAGAGCCATCAAACACAAACCTTTATACTGGAAGACGTCCGGCATATACTGGGATCAGCGGATGATGAGTCAACTGAAAACTGTGCATACCGTGCGTGTCTGTGCGCACAACTCTCTCTATACAGGATACTGAATGCAAGCGCAAGCTGACTTCATATAGTATATATATATATACTGTAGCTGCCTGTAACCAGTCTCTTCTGATTAGGGTCGCACTGTGGGTTTATTCCTGTCCGCCGCCCCCTCGCTGTGCTGTGATTCCCAAAGAATGTTTAATCTCGTCCGCCCCTGTCAGCTGTTTTCCAGCCTGATTCAATAGGTTCCCAAAAATCCCTTTCCCAGAGCCAGTCCGCTCTGTCCTTGCCTTTATTCCTGTTTTACTTTAACCCCCTAATTGCCACTGGCCTGATCTATGCCCTGAGAACAGAGGGATATCAGTCCTTATACACAAGGACGTACGCATATTCGCACGTGGAGCATTTCTGTGGAACGAACTACGCCTTTTTGAGTGCACATTGGTGTATTTACCTGCACTTGTTCTGCGTGCGCGGCACGAGCCTTAGGGCTTTTTTTCTGCCAGGGTAATTAGCATTTTCTCACCAATTCACACGACCGTGAGCGTGGTTTTTAGCAAAAAAATATGTCACACCCGGGAAAACCTCCGCTTGGCTTAAATCCTCTGAATGACCTCTAATGCCTATGCAGAGGCACCTGTAAGCTTTTCACAGCGTTGACCGCTGCTAAACCGCCTCCCCCTCCCTTTTTCCTCTACTACCATAAAAGTCTATGGGACCCTGCCAGGGTATATTGGCCAAAACAAAGTTCCAGAACTATCTTTTTGCCCAATGTAGAAGTGTCAGCACATATTTTAGTCGCATATGTTCCATTTTTCACGGTTCCACATTTTTAACGTGCCGTATATTCGCCCGTGTGAACGGATGCATTGGAAACCAATTCTTCACATCGGTAGCGTATATACAGCTGGCGTGAAAACGCGGCGTATATGCGCCTTTGTGAAAGAGCCCTTAGTGTGTGGTAAAAAAACACACCAAATGAAATGGCTAATTAATTATTAGTCTAATGATTTCTTTTTCTTGCACACTTCCTTACGCATCTACTTGCCTATTGTGCACACATTTGCGCATACCCATTGACTTCTATGGGCACTTTTGGTGTGCAAATGCTCAAGAAAGTAGAGCATGTTGTCTTTTTTTCGCAAAAATATGCGCTTCTCAATGAACCCATTGAAAAAAATGGCTTCTATTCCCTGCGTATTGTGCACGCAAATATGCCCATGTCAACCTGACCTTAAGAAGATCAAGTACCCATTTTTAATCCCCGCCATGCATTAGGGTATTCAGTGATAGTTTCCCTGTGCTTTCAAAGAGAGAAACAATGATACAGGTGTAATATTCAAGGTTGAGCCAAGGTCAGCGAAATGAAATCCTCCGCTCCACCGTGTGCACTTCGCTTAGAGGCCGGCGAAACTTTGCAGTATACATAGCGAAGTGAGTAGCCGTCATTGGAATGGTTAGTACTAAGTTTAGAATATGAGAAAATGTGATTTTCCTCCGGCATTGCACCGTGTAAATAAACCCGCCACTGTGGGCAAACGCCAAAGACATTTACTCTGTACTAATTTTCTTAATAAAGCGACTTGCAGCCATCGTAAACTCCGTCCGCCGCCGCCGCACTGTGGCTTTTATTAGACACCACGCTGTTAGTCCAACAGCACCTTGATATAGTTCACATATGTTTTCCAAGAGTGGGTCATGAATAAATAAGACCGCCGAATCCCTTCTAAAGCCGCCGCTGGCGGGAACTTCAAGGAAAGTCTATGGAGGACAATGTTTGTTTTTTTTTTTTTTAAATGAAGCAGAAACGATATTGGAGTCAATCAGCGGCGGTGGGGAGCCGGGCGCTCATGCCGGGTTATTTGCAATATGGAACTTGTGATTTAAACCAGCTACTGCAATCCACAGGAATTAATGTGCAAACATATTCCCCAAATCTGCCATTCCATGAGTCTGTATTAACAAAAAGCCATGCCATGCCTGGATATTGCAGGTGACTGATCTCGTCCCCGCGCCTCAGAACTTCGGCTAGTGCACAGTTACACGCACTAATGTAATCACCACCATTTGTCAACCACTGCCTTGTAATGAGACATTTATATACTTGATGGGAAAAGTCATTAGCTATTCACATATGTGTATGTAGGGGGGATAATATATTGTATAGATTTATATAGACCCGCTAAGCACAAGGTTCATTCTCTCTGAATGGTAGAAAAATGATACATCAAGTCCACTGACTTTACATTCAGCTACAACATTGCCCCCTAGTGGTCCGATCATTATAAAAAAAGAAAATTAAATATTGAAGCAAAACATAGAGCGGCTTCACATCTGTATCAGGGATTCCGGTTTTCAGTTCCGTTCGAGGTGGAACCGAACAGCGCCGAGCAGGCCCCATTGAATATAATAGGGTCCGCCTACTTTCCACCCAGCTTTTGGAAGGAAGAAAAAGCTCTGCATGCAGTACTTTTTCTTTTGGTATTTTCAGCTGGATCTGCGATGGAAGGAGGTTCTGGCACAAATGTGTTTTTTGAACCCCTGTGTCATTGCACGTGTTTATTAGTAGGGTGTCACGCTCCTACGAGGAACCAAACAGCAGAAATACAAGTGCAGATGTCAACTTTCTGAAAACTCCAGTCTTGGGGTACTCAAGTTTCTCTTTCATTTTTCTGATAATCTGACCACTAGGGGGCAGTCTTGTATATGGATATTTTAGTCAGGTACACAAGGGTATGCATACCACATCTACACTGCACTGTATTCACTATCAATGTGTAGAGCTGCGTTCATTTTATGACAACTGCTGTGAGTTTTGGTCAGAAGACCATCGGTGAGGCTAATGCGCCCTTAATATGTATTTATGGAAAGAGTGTAGTTCTGAGGCTGTGTTTGTCTTATGAGCTTGGTTCTGTTACTGTATTTATTATGAGTTTGCTTCTAGCGCCATATTTATGCACTGAGTTGGTTTTGGTGCTATATTTGTTATGTGCTTGGTTCTGGTACTGTATTTATGTTAAAAAGATAAGTTAAGGATGTAAGGGCATGGTGTGGCTGGCCCCATGCAGCCAGAATACGCCCACCCCTGGCGGCCAATGGTTTTGCTAGCAATTTATGTAGCCATAGTTTGACTGGGTATAGCCAGAGAAAAAGCTGCAACCAAGTCGCTCCTAAATCTTGCGTTTTCTCGCCCAGTCACACGGCCAGGTGCAGCGTATATACGCAGCAGTCAGCAATTTCCTCGGGCGGGAGAAATCTTCAAAAATCCTTCTACTGGCTCAATAGAGCCGGCAGACATAGTTTAGCAGCGCTGGCCACTGCTGAATTCCCTTTCCCTCCGTTTGCCGGCAGCTCCCATAGAAGCTCATGGGGGCTGCTGCCTGATTGAGGCCGAAAGGTTTGGCCGAAACTTTCTTTTCCGAACGCGTCAAAACATGGTCTGGCGTATTTGGCAGCCGATGTCCTATCTTCGCACGCTCTTTTTACGCGGCTAATCGGCCATGTGACTGAATGCACTGGAATCCAACGCTTCGGATGGTCACGATTTTTGTATCACAGTTATATAAGCCGCGTAAAACCGCTGGTGTGATTGAGGCCTTAAGGCCAGCACTGTGCTTGGCACCAGGTGATAATGTGCCCGCCAGTCCCCGACTATTGATTGCAAAGAAAATAATAACTAGGAAGTAATGTCAATGTAAAAACCTCAGCAGACACATCTGCTTCCTGCGGGGATCCGTGGATTAGTAAAGGGACATGACAAAGAGAGGACATCAGTGTTGAGTTTAGGCAGCTGCCCGGCTGCTCATCTCAAGGTGGCATCAGCTTACTTATCCCCAACTGTGCCGCATAGTATAGCTGGCATGTTTAGGGATGATGAAAGGGGAGTTGAGGCTTCCGTGCTATGTAGCTGGTGGGGGAAGTCCACAATGCGGATATGTGATACTGAAACCCAAGTGATACAAAGTGACCCAAATCTCAATCCTGGAGCCTCACTCAACCTCCTCCGCATTCCTTCGGTGGCCAACTGTGAATACATGACATTGTGCCAAGGCTTTATCACATGAGCCTAAACTTTATGGACCCTAAAGACTGAAGAAGATCTCCTCCTGAATTATTAACTCTTCACCCAGCTGTCCCGGAGTCCTGAACAGCACATCTGCGGAGATATGGCCCTCCCGGTCCACACGGCTGTGCAATTTGTCAGATTGAGAACCGATTTTAATTAGTGTATTTAAAGCCTTTCACACGGGGCGCTGCTGTGTGTATGTCAAAAACATGGAAACCAACGAGCGCTCTAAAATCCTCAAAACGGCCAATAATGCCTAATTACGGCAGCTGTCTTCCCAATATATTGTACGCAGGGCAACTCCCTCCCCCTCCCCTTTTTCCTGCTGCCATAGAAGTCTATGGGAGCTTGCTTCGTATCATAGGAAAAGATAGGGCCAGACCTATCTTTTCATGCGCCGTATAAAAACGCGATGTCCTATTTTTTCTCATGCAGTTATTCTACGCAGCAAATAAACCGTTCGTCTGAATGAAGCCGTTGAAATCCAATCGTTTGCATGGTCGCGTTTTATGCGCCTAAGGCCGGCTTTCCACAGAGTATTTGTGCACGCAATATGCAGAAAATAGAAGCCACTGATTTTAACGGGTTTATTCACACATTTGTAGTTTTCCTGTGTATTACATTTGTGCAAAAAATGTTCTATTATCCTGCGCATCCAAAACCCCCGAAGAAGTCAATGGGGATTCGCAATATGCTAGGAGATGCGGGAAACACCTTGTAATGACACAGGAAAAAGATCACATCAGACTCAGACTAATTAGCCATTTTAATCAGTGCATATATTTTTGCCGTGTGCAAATGATCATTGGCGCAGTCTTTATCTGCCGGTATTCCAGGTATGGACCCCATTAGTGGTTCTACCGAACTGACGCTACGGCACACCTGCGGATGACGTGACGGATCCAATAGGTCTGCCATGAAAATTCAAATTCCCCCCCTTAGTAGTGGAAGAATGCCGTTCGTTAGTGATTTATTAGAACTTTGTATAAATATTTTCTCTGGCTCTGACAAGCGCAGGCGGTTAGCGAAGACGTGTGGAATAGACGTTAAACTGTTCAGGGTCAGGCGGAGGATTAGGAGGACTTTGTGGTCTGCAGCAGACAGATATATACAGAGACACGCTCACTAAAATACACACCGTGTAAGTGGCATCCTTATAAGGAGAGCAAATGACTCGAAATTTATGGTCCCGTCTGTTTCTGCTGTAACACTGACCCCAATGTAAATATACAGGATCTCACAGAGTGATCTGCTTGCAGATGAAAGACCTCAAATCAACTTGTCTGCCCCCCCCCCCTCACCCCCTTCTAGACCCAAACTTTACTTCCAGCTCCACGCACGGCCCTCCTTCACTGTGTTCTTCCTTTTTAATAACCTCTCCGATTCTCCAGTGATTTCCCTCCTTTCATGCCGCAGACCTGGAGGTGCTGAGAGCAGAATTTTAATACAATGTTTACGGTTTACTCTGACTTATTAATTAACCCCTTAGTGGCCGCCAATACGCCTTTTTACTGACCTCACTAATTGGCTTTAAACTGCACGTACGTCTTTTTATGGCACTGGCTTGTCTGAGTACTGACAGCCAGGCTCCTGCTCTAACCGCGAGGAGAGCTGACAGCCAGGCTCCTGCTCTAACCGCGAGGAGAGCTGACAGCCAGGCTCCTGCTCTAACCGCGAGGAGAGCTGACAGCCAGGCTCCTGCTCTAACCGCGAGGAGAGGAGAAATCTCAGATTTTGGCAGTTTAACCCCTTACATGTGACAGTCAATAGTAACTGCAGCAGGGGAAGCAGACGGGGAAGAGGGTCTCCTCCTGTCACCCAGTGGCAGCACACAGTGCTATCTCAAGGTACCAATGGGTTCCCATGGGAACTGGAAGCCCGGCAAAGGCATCCATGTTTGCCATGTAGCTGAGCCTATTAGGATGCACTTCGGCAGAGTCTAATAGGCTGGGAGAGGGCAGAGCTAAATTCCAAAACTTAGCTCCACCCCCTCTCCGCTATTTGCAATGGGAGGGGGCGGAGCTAAGTTTTGGAACTTAGCTCTGCCCTCTCCCTGCCTATTAGACTCTGCCGAAGTGCATCCTAATAGCTCAGTTCCTGCTCCCGGCTCTTCCAGCCTCCTCCCCCTGCAGAGAGGGACACTGTATATCAGCTGGGCGTGAAAACCAAGCCGATATACGGTCGTCTGAATAAGCCCTAAAGCCGGTCCTACACAGCCAGATTTCTATTGTGGAATCCGTGATCGTCACCTGCGCGTATGATCCACGGTATTCCGCACACATTAAAAGAATCAAACATTCCTATATCTGCTCAGATGAGCGGACAGTGATTGCAATTTCCACGAGCGGAAATAAAACCGCAGCATGCTGTATTTTTATGCAGATTCCGCACAGACGGCTTCCATTGAAGTTAATGGAAGCCATCCAACCCGCGGCAATGCCAAGGGACGGCGTAGGAAATATTATTTTTTTATCTCTACTGCACATGACCAATGGCGGGCGTCTGCGGTCATCCGCAGTAAAGAAAACTCAGGTACACAGGGCTGCTGGTCGTGGTCAGAGCTGGATTCCGCTGTGGGCTACCACATGTGGAATCTGACCCGTCCGTGTGAAGCCGACCTAATCGTACTGATCCACATAAGAAAATTAGCATGTTATATCTGCAGAACAGTGAACACTAAAAAAAACCCCCAAAAGCAACGGCGGAATTTCTGAACATTTTTTCCATCTCCCCCCCCCCCCAAAAAAAAAATGTAATAAATTTCTACAACACATTATGACCTAAAAAACAAGCCCTCATACGGCTGTCAAGAAGTTATGGCTTCTACAATGCAAGCATGAAAATAGCTTGGTCCTTAAGACACAAACTAGGCTTGTTACTAAGGGGTTAAAGGTAGCAAGCCTTGGTCAGAGGCTAACTGGCTGTTGGATGGCCGAGGCATACCCGGCACATCGTATACCGTGACCGCTGAAGCCAGAGGAAAATTAAAGGGATAGAAAATCTATGGAGAGGACCCGCTGCTCCAGTAAGCAGATACAGGCGATAAATATCCAACTTTGACAAGTCGTACTGAGTTGTGTGGAATCTGGAGGGAATCGTATATCAGGAAAGCGGGACTTTGGAAAGAAAGGTAGAATTTTACTGCTCAAAAGCAAAAATAAAAATATAAGACAAGGTATAGTGGAGTGGGTGTGAAACGTGGGCACTGCCATGACTCATAGGACATCTATGTTCAGGGGGTCATTAAAATGGCCTTAGAATTCTATTCCCTTCCACCTTAGATGGAGGAAGTGGAGACAAGATGCAAGGTGGTCTCATGCATGGCGGAGGGGTAACTTGAAGCTCCAGGGCCTCAATGTAAAATCTGCAGCGGGGCCCCCAACTATAATGCTTTGGTCATTGTACTGCGATCCCTAAATGTAACAGATAAGCCTTATGGGCCCCCTAAGGCTCCCGGGCCCAGGGGCAACTAGATAGGTCCCTGATGCATGGGTACTATTCTAATTAATAGGACCATACACAAGACCCTCTAGACATGGGATGGTTATCTCAGCAACTATTCCGTCCAGCATGCCCCCGCATCTCTCCATGCCCAGCGTAAAATTGTGGGGGACAACGGGTTTGGAGACGGGTTCTCACTGAAGTTTTTATTTGGCAGCTTTTGATCGATAATGTAGCCTGAGATAAGAATGGCAAGGAGTGATGGCTGACGAGCTTCTCTACATAGTGCCAATCCAAGTGTTTGACAACCACACTGTCTAACCACTGGTCCTTACAGCGGGTTGTCGGGCTGCACGTTCCTAGCATCCAGTCTGAAAATTTTGGGTGCTGAAATAACACGCTTATTTCCTATCTATTGCGATTCGATTATTTCTGGGCACATCAGAAAATAGTTCGTCTGAAGGAATCCATAGGAAACCATTGGCTCCAATGGATGCAATTTCTTGACATGCCTACTTAGCGTCAAAATAAGGTTGTGTGCAAGAGGCCCAAATCCTTTTCTGAGGGATCTCCCTGCAAATTCATTCGGAAGTTCTTCAAATACAAACGACGGTGACTTCACACCAGATGACTTTTGATCGACCAGCGACTATCTTTTGGTAAGCTCAGTAGAAACGACTAGTGATTTCTCTCTCGTTGCCCTGCTGGCGGCCATGTTTTTACTGAACAACTAGGATTTGAATTTGCTATATCGAATGATTATTCGGTCACCGTTGTGACGTGTGACTTTGTAAAAGCTCTTTTGCGCAGAACAAGTATCCATCAAGAAATTGTTCAAACAAGCAAAAATGAACAATAATCATTCGGTCGAAACGCCACGACTGAACTGCGAACCACAAAAGATCACTTTTCATTCGTTGTTCATTTTATACAGGCATAAAAACCATCGTCGGCTCGTTCACTAATTGATCGGTTTAAATACCGACCGTTCAGTCGTCCTCCGTCACTTATACAGCGAATGTCAGAGACTGAACGATTTCTCATGTGACTGATCAATGATATACTGTGCAGTCTAAATGGCCCCTAGTGGTGAAAGTACCTTCAATTTCAATGCTACTGTGCAGACAAGAGAAAACATCCCCCCCACACCTGCTGATACTCATTCATGACATCCCAAGGTAAGATAACCCATAAGCCGCCTTTGTAGCATTACAGATTGTCAATTCCATCTCACTTTTTTGCAACCGTAGCTTTACTTGTTAAGAGGGGCAAGTCCTGTGCAGGTTTACACGACTCCGGGAGATATGTCTGACCTGGACCCATAGCAGCTGCATGCTGTGCCTCTATATGCCGTTTTTGCTATGTTGTGAGGCATTAAAGCAATAATGCAGTAAAGGTCCGCTTCAGGCGACCCTTTAGCCTCTTCCTTACTAAGGGTCCTTTTAGACGTATTGATTCTGGAGTGGCATCACCCGCTCGCTCGCTCGCTCTCGTGCATCCTCTCTAGACAGTCAGATTCATCATTGACTCATTCAACGAGAATCATTCAGTATTCTTCAGTGTTTCACATTCCACTATTTGCAATGGGAGGGGGCGGAATGGGGGTGGAGCTAAGTCACAAAACTCAGCTCCGCCCCCATCCCACCCCCTCTCATTCCAAATAGTGGCAAGGGGCTGAGTGGGGGCAGGAGCTCAGTGCACTGCTCCCGGCTTTTCCAGCCTCCTCCCCCTGCAGAGAGGGACACCATATATCAGCCAGGCGTGAAAACCCAGCCGATATACGGTCGTCTGAAGCCGCCCTATGGCTCACTCCTCAAAAATAACCAGATAAATCATCTTTTTTCCAATGGTGGTTTAGGAGCTTACTTTATAATCATTCTGCCCCTGTTGTAATAGAAATCATCTCTCCATATACTGACTTCCTGGTGGCCCTGTGATACATTTGTGTTATACACAGCAGCCAATCAGAGGAGGCAAAACTGCAGAGGGAGGGAAAGAGCAGCAGTATGAACCAATGAGAAGATAGGGGGTGTGTCTCAGACCTCCCACAAAGAAACTCTAATCAGGGATTCCAGCTCTGCTCTGATGGAGCTCAGCTAAAAAGCAGCCAAGAAGCATACATGGAGGAAAATAACTAGCAAGTAATCATTCCCTACGGGTATTGACTTACATTAATGTTTAAGCTCACGACCAAACAGTCGCTTTAAATGTTGCTTACAAAGTACACATTTAGTAGAGCTAAACTGCTCTACTTCTGTACTCTGTATCTAGGACAAGAAATTAGAAATTGCGAAATGGGTAACATCCCAAAGAGTTTTAATGACAAATTCTATTCCGCTCCATCTGCGTTGCTCTTGGAAGTTTATTGCAACATATAGATACTTTGAAAATCTGGACCGTCCTGAAGACAAACTTGGACTGTGAGCAGGTAGAAGTATCCAGGCACTAAGAAGATCCAGGATCCCCATCCACCCCGCACAATAAGCAATGAAGAGCAAGCAAATAATAATAGCAGGCTGGAATTGTCTTCCTTGCAGCAGTGTAATCTGTTTCAAGAGGCAGAAGAGCATTCTGGTTCTGATTTATTCCGCTCACATTTACTGTGCATTCAGCAATTTAGCAAATAACGAAGAGATAAAAAATAATAGGAGTAATACAGGGCATAAAACACTCAGTATATAATAATACAAAAATGTAAAGTGGAGACCCTGAAGGAGCTACAAAACCGCTCGTAAAGATAAAGATCCGTAACAGCGCAGGACACTATCATTTCTCCAGCTTTCTGTAAGTACATGGTAGAGGTTTTTTTTAAGTCGCAAGAAAAGGTAAATAGGAGGGAAGAGATTAGGAGACAATGTGCTGTTACGCTCATTAATACAATCACATCAGCTTTGACAATGGGATATTTATCACCATGCCATCGGAGAGAGCTTTTCGCTCCATGATGCGCATCTGTCTAATGATTCGAGGGGATCGCTTAATGAGCAGCGTCTGTCCTCTGCCGGTGATGCTTCAATGCCTGTAAACTCCTTCTCTCTTTGGGGAAAAAGGTGATCATCTGTCCCCATTAACTGTACACAAACCAACGTGGGCTCTAACCATGGAGTACTGTAAGGGAAGATGACCTTAAAGAACAGAAACGTAGCGAATGGATGACGTAACAGGCGAATAGACAGGCTCAAAAGAATCCATATGCGGCGTCTTGGTTTTCCACTCGCCCCAGGATATATATTGTCAAACAGACTCTGGCGTCCAAATTATCATCATTTAAAGATCAATAGATTGCTTGAACTGCGCTACAGTTTCTTTGTTATGCGAGCCAACTGAATGCCTTGTTATGATGAGAGCACGCTGTGTGAAAAGTATTATTCTAAAGTGGCCGGCTGAAATAATCTTGCCGTTGACTTCATATTGGAGTCCGACAATGATCTCCTCGATAAGTATGTTGTTGTTAGTATCTTGGCGCAAATAAGGGAGATGGAACAATACCCGATCCCTTATTTGCATATTACCCAGAGGAGCATGAATGGTCTTATAGGTCTCCTCACTCACTCACCTTCTAGGTGCTCTCCCTAAGTAGAACAGATAGCGTTTCAGACCTAGTATCTTGGTGGCATGAGTTTTTGTTTATTGGCACAGACAAAGTCATTGAATTCTTCTTGCCCATCGACTCAACCCTCTTGACAGGAAGTAGTTAACAAGACATCTAGATCTATCCTCTTTCAAGGGCACCATGAGTCTCCAACCAAGCAGAGTAATCTGCAGAGCCTCGGGGGAACATGTGGTGAGGATATGACGGACACATGGGAAGATGAAAAGTAACTATGCAACGGGTAAAAGTTGCCCCAAAGAGGTTACATCACTTGCCTTATTAGAAGACCAAGACAGCCCTAGGCCAATCTTCATCCTTCTGCTAACACAGTAATGGGATATAACTCAAGACAGAGAAAGAGCATTCAACCTATGCACTCTGCCCATTAGAAACGCATGGGATGAGAATGCCTAATGGAAGATTTCCTCAAACCAACCGATTTCATGCATACAGAATATTTTGATAGCATGTATCTGTCTAGAAAATATTGGATGGCCATTTCATACAACGTAACTATGATCAATTTGATCTTTCACAGCAGAAACTATTGTGTTGGGAACAAGAATAACCAAGCAGAGCGATGCTGAGAGTTCCCTCATGTTACGAACATGTTCAACTATTTCTTGGCCGGTGCTAAGACACAAAAATCTTCCCGTCTCAGATGAACTCTGAGACACATTCCTTTCATTTACAATGATAAAATGGCCCATTGTGAGCATGGCAATGTCAACATGTGTGGTGGTGAAAAGAAGGCATCGGTTTTAGATGCCAAAACAACTTTGGCAAGCAGCTGAGGGCTCATATGTCCTCACTTGTCACTTCTAAAAACAGAAGACCTCCGGATCCAAGGCGAGACTTGCATTTCGTGAAGACGCAGACAGCCCAGGATAGGTGCTAGCATGTGTATTACAATAAAAAAAAAACAATTACGTCTTAAGACAGCAAATGTAGAAAATTGTTCGGGCTTCGGGCCAATCGGCCTGCAGATAGAAGGTTGCTGACTGCACAAACAAACAATTAATGCATTGTGAATTCTGACCTCATTATTGGCATCAAAACCACTTTTTTTATAGGTGGGAAGGATTTTAAAGAGTTAACTCATCCATGAAAATTCATAAACCGCTTTGTTGTTGGATAGAGATTACAGTTGTTCACCTTCCCCGAAGAGCTCTATCGTCTGCCTTTGGAAGTAGTAACTTCTGTTCCAGACGAATCTACCTCTATGACCTTAGAGATTGTCCCTTGTGTACTTGTTTTATCTGTGCGCTGTCAAACTAGCTGTGAATCCCAGGCTAGCATCCTTCAGCAGCGCTCATTCTGCTGAGCTCTGTAGATTATAGATATAGATTAACATGACAGGAATGAAGGAACGATCATCATATGGCCCAATACAACGCCCTAATGTTATTCCCGGAATACCTTCACCACTCAAGAGGCCACGAAGGACAATTCCAAGACGTCTGTAGTCCAAGCAGTATCTCTAGATCTCAGGCCGTGCCTCATTCAGCACTAGCCACAGACTACCAAGTAAACTATATGACGTGAGAAGACATCCACCTGGTGACCCAGTTCATCGTCTCCTGCCAGGTGAGTAAGTTGGGAAAAAATCAAGACTACTTTTTAAGGTGTTCTCTTTGCATTCTGAATGAAAGATTTTGGCCCAATCCGGATTCTGTAGCAAATACCTTCCATAAACATGCAATGTAAGAGCGGGTTTTCATGCCCACAGGCGGAAATCAATTTGCGATTTTTTTTTTCGCTTGCGGGGGGAAATCTGCAGCATGCTCTATTTTGAGCCAGATACTGTGGGAACGGCTTCCATTGAAGTGAATAGAAGCCGTCTGACCCGCGGCCCTTCCACAATCATCATTGTGGAAAGACCGCGGTATCTGCGTCATCACCTAGCATCGGCATGGCATTATCTGCACTACACATGCGTGCCCGTCAGCAGATGCGCAGCACAGATAACAAGAATTCAGACAGGTACGCAGGGGTCACCGGACAGGTACGCAGGGGTCACCGGACAGGTACGCTGGGGTCACCAGACAGGTACGCAGGGGTCACCGGACAGGTACGCAGGGGTCACCGGACAGGTACGCAGGGGTCACCGGAACAGGTACGCTGGGGTCACCGGACAGGTACGCAGGGGTCACCGGACGGGCACCAGGTCAGATTCTGCTGCGGGATCCTGCATGCGAAATCCCCCCCGGCCGTGTGCAACGTTATTCTGGATAATCCTAGATAAGACGCTCATTATAGGCTTGTCCAATTTGGTATTTTTGGCCTAATATTTTACGTCTTGCCTAAAGTGGTACTAGAAGAAGTCCATGGAGTTCTGGAGGGTTCGGGATAAACAGAGAAATGGGGGAGGGCAGACAGACCCTCTTCAAGATCAGCATATGGGTTGTTGGCTCCGCAGTAGCTCATCACTGAATACCCCTTAAGGGCGGCTTCACACAGGCCTATGCGCAAAAACACTCGCCACATCACAGCTGTGTTTTTGCGCATGAACAAGGTTTGAAGTACATAATCTGCGTGTTGCACTCATGTCTGTGCTAAGTACTGTACTTTTTGCGCTTGTAAGGCAGTTCACACGCGTTCGTGACACACCCTTTCCATGGATTTCAGGGCTATTTAGGGCAGCTTCCCATGACCGTATGCGCAAATACGCCCACTGCAGTGTGAACAAAGTTTGAGGAGGTAGATTTGTGCGTGCGTCTGCGCCTATTACTGTACTTTTCGGGCACGCATGGTCATTTCACACGCGTGTGTGACACGCCCTTTCCGTGGAGTAAAAGACTATTTAGCCTAATGAGCTCCAGTTGTGTTCTTTTCCCTATGATTTGTGCAGTGTTTCACGCTTCCCATTGCATATATGTGCTCCTCCCATAGACTTCTATGGGACTTTTGCTGCACAAAACAAAGGAAAGTAGCGCAGGTCCTATTTTTTTTGTGTGCACACGAAATGCCGCGCAAAACACGATAATGAGAACCAACTCATTATAATCAATGGGTTCTGTTCTCTGTGTTCTGTGCATGTGTGTTTTTTATGTGCACAAAAACATGTGCAAACACGGGTTGTATGAAGAAGCCCCAAGAGTGACAGTGTCCCCCATATGAGACCGAAAAAGACACGTGTCCATCCAGTTCAGCCTATTACCCCCAATGTTGATCTAGAAGAAGAAGAAAAAAACAATAAAATAGAAGCCAATTTTCCTAATTTAGGGGGAAAAATTCCTTACCAACTCTAATCTGGCAATCAGAATAATCCCCGGATCACCGACGCTTCTAACGTAATTAGTGATTAGAACTACATTACTCTATCTACATCAGTGTTTCCCAACTCCAGTCCTCAGGGACCACCAACAGGTCATGTTTTCAGGATATCCTATGGTAAGAACACCTGTGGCAATATCTGAGGCACCAGCAATAATTACATCACCTGTGCAATACTGAGGAAATCCTGAAAACATGACCTGTTGGGGGGCCCTGAGGACTGGAGTTGGGAACAGTGGTCTACATGAAGGTGCACAACCAGGACTTGCTAGAGTGGGTAGAGCTGGGCTTACTCAGGTAATAAAAGACCAATACATAGGTACATGAGCTGGAGGTATCAAAGTAGGTGGCAATAATTGTAATCTCCAAAAACACTTGAAATGAATGCGCCCCTTTGTTTCAAGTTCTACTTCTACATTGTGCTTTAGTCTATTTTGAACCTTGTACTTCTGGCACCCAACCTCTTGTTACAACTGTTCTTGGACAGCAAAAAGTAGAACCCAGCCAAAACTGTCCATAAGAACCAGGAGCCAGCCCTCCACTCGCAGATGTCTTTATTCAAAACAGACCCGCATCTGGAAAACCAGCCAAAAGAGTTAATAGTACATTTAGATCTTATTTCTGTCAAAGGCACAATGAGTATTCAACCAAGCAAAGTAATCTGTGTCCCCGCAGGGGAACATGTGGTGAAGATGTGACAGACACACAAGATGATGCAGAATAATCTCCAGAATTACGCTCACCAGCCTCTTATAGTGGAAGAATGTATAGTTTGTATTCCACGGATCTTATCCGATGGATCTGCAGAGCATTTGTAGGAAAAATGGTGATTCTGCCTCAAAACTACTTTGTGTTGTCAAAGTATCATTCCTACTAGCGCCGAGCAAGACGGAGTTAGTATGAAAATAGACGCTACATACTTCCCAATGAAAGTTCCAAACATCATCTGTGGTGCGTTCGGATATTCCAGCTGGTTTTGCAGAGGTTTCCTAACACAGGAGGTCAGCAGCGTGTGGCCTCTTCTTACAGATGTGCGACTTTTCAAAGAAAGAGCCCCTTTCTGATGGATCCCCATGAGGATACAGAGTTCTTGTTACTCTACTACCAAGAATATCCATCAGTGCATTGGCGACAAACGATCCAACGCAGAGGTTGATGGCAGTTTTCGCAATCCAGATTGCTTACAAGTAAATAGCGTGGTTTCACGAACTCGATGACATTGGTGTTATTCGTACCGGCTATAATAGACTGGAGTGTCTTCCCCAAGAAAGAATCATCCATTTTAATTTGACATTCTAGCAAGAATGTCCCTTGTTGCCCATACCAACCAATCAGAGCTCAGCTTTCATACTACCAGAGCTCATTTAAATATGAAAGCTGAGCTCTGATTGCTTGATATGGGCAACAAAAGAGATTCTTACCGTTAAGGTGCATTTACACACAGATGATCCCTCAAAATTCATCAGAAACTGACAGTTTTGAGCAATCATTTTGCATAGGTATTAATGGGCTAATCAGCCCTTCAGGTCTTAATTGCATGTATTTAGAGAACAGCGGGTGGTCTGTTCTCTAAATACATTGCTATTGTTCTCCAGGGGGACAGCTTTAACTGCCCTTGTTTGCTAATGTTACTGTATGGGTGTTAGATAGGTGCACACAACTCATCCATCACATCTGGGGCCCCCTCACTCTGCAGGGCCCACACCAGCTGTGTCAGCCCAGGATAAGGCCCTTTTACACAGAACGGTTTTCATTCAAAAAAATCGTTTAAACGAGCGAAAGTGAAAAATAACCGTCCAGTCTATATGCCGCAGACGGCGAACAATAATGTGTTCTATTACCGCTCATCGTTCATTCTATACAGGCATAAAAACCATCGTCGGCTCGCTCGCTAATCAGTCCGTTTAAATACTGATCCTTCAGTCGCTCTCAGTCACTTATACAGCGAATGGGAACGATGGAACGATTTTCCGTTTGAGTCGATGATGTATCTGCTGTCTAAACAGGCTGGACGAGAGCGACCGCTCGTTAGATCATTCAAACAATGTATCGTTTAGTGTAAACAGACCCTCATTGTCTGTTTACAGTTGGGAGATAGTAAATGATAGGAAACCATGATAACGGGACATAGTAGTTGGAGGCGGATGTTAATTTGTATAACTTATAATGGAATTCTCCTCGGTTCTTTACAAAAGCTTTCTAAGTCCAAGATTTAAAGGGGTTGTCCCGCGGCAGCAAGTGGGTCTATACACTTCTGTATGGCCATATTAATGCACTTTGTAATATACATTGTGCATTAATTATGAGCCATACAGAAGTTATAAGAAGTTTTTCACTTACCTGCTCCGTTGCTAGCGTCCTCGTTTCCATGGAGCCGACTAATTTTCGCCGTCTAATGGCCAAATTAGCCGCGCTTGCGCAGTCCGGGTCTTCTTCTTATCTCAATGGGGCTCCATGTAGCTCCGTGTAGCTCCGCCCCGTCACGTGCCGATTCCAGCCAATCAGGAGGAAGCCCAGAAGCCCTGCGGACCACCGAGGGAGAAGATGCCGGCGGCCATCTTCAGCCGGTAAGTAAGAAGTCACCGGAGCGCGGGGATTCAGGTAAGCGCTGTGCGGATTTTTCTTTAGGTCCCTGCATCGGGGTTGTCTCGCGCCGAACGGGGGGGGGGGGGGGGGGGGGGTTGAAAAAAAAAACCCGTCTCGGCGCGGGACAACCCCTTTAAGTAACTATCTCTAAAACTAAAGATCCCTTTATCTGCACTTGTCACAGTGATTTGTGTGACAACTGAAATGACCTTCCTGTCCCTTACCACTAACATGAATAGTAGAACATTGTATTAGAATATAAGCCCTAGACTAGCTCTACCGTCACGACAATTACCAAAAAAGCCAGTTTGAACCTGGCTAGAGACATACAGTAAAATAATTATGGGCTGAAAGGTCTTTCAGGAAAAGATTAAAATGTCCAGTCTCTGTTTACACAGTCCTTCAGCTCAATATGCATGTAAATTCTATGTAGCAAAGGAGATAACAGGCTGCCAGGCACCTCTTATAGTGCTTATCTCAGGGAGCACAAAGGAATTGGAACAGAAAATTGGAATAAGTCCTTTCTACTATTCACAGATCCAGCAAGCTCCATAAAAAGATTGTGGTTGGTCGAAAGGTACAAAATATAACTGATATCTAGTATCTATGGCTGTATCACGGATAACGGATGTAATGCCAACAGAGCTGGACAGATTCCAAGAGTCAAGCAACTCATTTCCTTGGAAATAGATTACTGATGCTTAACATTTTGAATTGTTGCTTAATGCTGTCACCTTATTTCTGGGCTACAAAAATGGTAAATTGGCTACTGGATTAGCCTACATAGCTGCTACAGTCTAGTATATGTTGGTCATCCCTGAGTCCCAGTTCTCACATGTGCATATTATTTCTATAGATCAGCTACATCTCACATAGGTGCAGTGCTCTAAGGAAAAGGGAGTTGACGTTGGCACAATGGGGTATTCAGTTCTTCACGTCCGAGTGGCTACCAGACAGATCTAGTGCTGCTTATTTCTGGGGAATACAAATTGACCAGGCAGGAACAATAACTCCTATTAGTTCCTTGTATTACTTGGTGACAACTATTGACTTAAGGTTGCCGGGGTCCTCTGACTTTCGGTTTCTGATGGATGCCATATGAGACTGTATCCATCTATATGAATGGTACCTGGCTTATATTGAGTAGTTGTTAACTTTTGAAACAAACCAAACTCTTTTACAACTTTTCTCAATTCAATAACGCACCCTTAACGACTCTTCTTAGAAACTTGAAGACAGCGGACATTTCTCTGCCTCCATTGTTTATGATGTTCTCCAGATCCTGAAACAGGACAGACCATCAACATCAAGGAATACCATATGTTTGACTCAACATTTGTAATTCACCTTATAAAGCATCCTTGTGATCTTATAAACAGTATGTGGGTGAAACCACCCAACATACAGTATATATCTGACTATCTGACTATATTTTAAGCCATAAATCATGAATGTTATTAGCTATTTTCTTAAAACTATATGAAATCTACCTTTATTACCCCTCCCCCCCCCCTTACAGTTCAGGATGTTCGGTCTGCAGGAAAAGGACATTACAGTTTTAGATGAACAGAGCTTGTTCTACTTTAAACAGCTGCAGCTCTGATTCTTTTTCATGCCATTCTAAACCTAAGATTCTTGGCTTTAAAATGACATCAAATGCATGTTCACAGCCCTTACAGAACCCGAGTTACATCTGTTTGAAGTGGAGTCAAGAATATTTAATTTACATCTGTCATTTTTAGTGTATGTACAGAGGAGAGATGGAGGGGAGACCGGCTCACAGCAGAGATCTGAGATTCTCCTATAATTCTCCCTGTCCCACAAGAGAGGTGACATTTTAGTTCATGTTATCACCCCCCATTAATCAGAAAGCATATTTGCTCTCTGATTGTCACATATAGGGTTTTTTTCTCCCAGAAAAGCAGTGAAATGATGAGGAATTGCTCATATAATCACTCCTCTGCACTGTTTAATTCCACAGATGCTACAATCATTGCTGACCAAAGCATCTACATGTGTTTTTACAGATAAAAATTAAAAAAACTTTTTTTTCCCATTTACATAAAGCTTTAGCTATTGTAAAAATGAAGAAAAAAAGCCTTACACATAATTAGTAATGCTGCATCTCTAACAACCCGTACTGTAAAATATTAAGTTTTAATTATCAAGCAAGAAGAAATCAATAACAAAAGGAGAAAAAAAATACAAAAACATTTGAATATAAACAATTATACATACCACAAAATAGTACCAATAAAAACTACAAATTTTCCCCACAAAAAAACAGGCCTGTTATGGCTCCGTCGAGTAAAAGATTAAAATGCCCTATCGCTCTAATGTGGGGGCCAAACAAAAAGTATTTTGGTAAAAAAGACAAAAATGTTTTTTTTTTTGTACATTGTACAAAAGTTGTAAAACATAATAAAACCTCTATAAATTTGGTGTTGTCATAATCGTAATGACTCGTAGCATAAAGGTAAAATAATATTTATACCGCACTGAGAATGCCATAAAAATGAGTCACAAAAACTCAGTGGTGAAATAGCTTTTCTCCATTATTCCCAGCCAAAAAAAAAAAGAAAAAGGTTATTCAATACATTATATGTACCTGAAATTGGTTCATAAACAAAACTAGAACTCGCCCCGCGAAATACAAGGTCTCAAAAAGCTACATTGATGAAAAAATAAAAATGTTATGACCGCTGGAACACGAAAGAGGATACAATTTACCGGCCCTTAAGCTGAAAATGAGTTATTGCACTAAAGGGTTAAAAATGCACTGAGTTCTGCGTGAAATACATTTGCATGGGACATAAATTAAACATCTACTACAAAAAGTGACATTTTTGGGAGAGTTTTTGAGGGGCTTAAGTTATTTTTTCAGTCTCACTAAACCAGCCGGCCTTGCTTTCCCATTGGTGAGAATCAGCTATAACTTTTTGGCATTCTTGTCCATTCTGTTGATTGACTATATACAGACAGAGCCAAAAATGTATACATACTTCAACAGTGCTTATCTATGCCATCTAGTATAATATGAAATGAACTGTGGTGGCAATATATAGTATAGTGTGTCCTGTAAAGAAATCAGTAGTCGCACGAATGCCAAAGCCACGATGTAGCTGTTAGGAGGGTCAAATAAGATGGTGAAGGCACACTTGTATGCTGTGACCAACGCTTGCAGGGCTGTGGAGTTGGAATTGTGGAGCGGGAGTTGGTATAAATGTACTAATTCCGGCTTATAATAAATATATATAACTATGATATACCTGATTCAATGCAGAATGTGTTGCATATTTTCTTTCACAGCAGTTTAGGCCCATTTGTGGAATGCCCCATAAATGTATGTTCTATTCATCTACACCCATTCATTTATTATAACCCTTGACAGCTAGAATGTAGCTCGATCATTAGAATGGAAATGAAAAGCCTATCTGACTATTTTAATACAATAAATGTATCACTTAAAAATCAAAAGTCGTATAAAACGGAGTCGGATTCTGGGAAAGTTGAGGAGTTGGAGGTTTGGCTTAGCGACCCACAGCCTTGGTTGTTCCTACAGAAGTGTTTGGATGCTAATGGTGACCACTTGGTGCACCGATGTGATTGCAGAGGTCAAACATGACTTACAACTGTTTTTGATGTCTATGTATCTCTAGTAATAAAGCTTTATGCAGATATTTTCATGTTTTGGGCCGCCTTGCATCATCTATATATCTATACACCACTGCTCATTAATTTCAGGATACCCCCAGATTCATCAATTTCTCTGTAAAGAATGAACATGATCCATGAGTTCTGCAGAGAAATGAGTCCATCTGCATCATATTTATACGTTATTTGTATAAATTCATGCTCAGAACCTACAACCTCGCCCTCCACCATGCCAAACAAGTCTACTTCACCTCTCTAGTCTCCTCACTATCCCACAACCCTAAGCGGCTCTTTGATACTTTTCACTCCCTTCTCAGCCCTAAACCACAGCCCCCGGTGACGGATCTCAGTGCTGAAGAGCTGGCTGCTTACTTCAAAAAGAAAATTGATGACATCCGTCAGCAAATAACTTCCCAACCCCAGTCTAGCCCTGACCCTAGTCTTGTCAGCACTGCATCTAGCTCCTGCTCACTGTCTGTACTCGGACCAGCGACAGAGGAAGAAGTCTCCAAATTGCTATTCTCTGCTCGCCCCACCACCTGCGCTAGCGACCCCCTCCCCTCACACCTCCTCCGTTCCTTCTCCCCAGTGGTCATCTCCCATCTCGCCACTATATTCAACCTCTCTCTGACCTCTGGCATCTTTCCCTCTTCTTTCAAACACGCCATCATATCCCCACTGCTAAAGAAGCCGACTCTGGACGCGACTGATGCTGCCAACTACCGACCCATCTCAAACCTCCCCTTCATCTCCAAACTACTAGAACGGCTGGTTTACTCCCGCCTTGTAAGCTACCTTTCAGAGCACTCTCTCCTAGACCCCCTACAGTCTGGCTTTCGACCTCAACACTCGACAGAAACTGCACTTACAAGGGTATCCAATGACCTACTGACAGCCAAATCGAGGTGCGATTACTCCCTACTGATCCTCCTCGACCTCTCCGCAGCATTTGACACTGTTGACCACAAACTCCTCCTCAGTATGCTACGCTCCATTGGCCTAAAGGATACTGCCCTCTCCTGGTTCTCTTCCTACCTATCTGACCGCTCTTTCCGTGTCTCCTTTGCTGGCTCTACCTCCCCTCCTCTTCCCCTTGCTGTTGGGGTCCCCCAGGGCTCTGTCCTCAGCCCCCTTCTTTTCTCTATCTACACAGCCCCTATTGGACAAACCATCAGGAGATTTGGCCTCCAATACCACCTGTATGCTGATGACACCCAGCTATACACCTCTTCCCGTGACATCTCTGCACCTTTACTCCAAAACATCACTAACTGTCTGTCTGCTGTCTCTAACACTATGTCCTCTCTCTACCTAAAACTAAACTTCTCTAAAACTGACCTGCTGGTATTTCCACCCTCCACTAACCGACCTCCTCCTGAGATCTCCATCTCAGTGTGTGGCGCCACCATAACTCCTAGACAACATGCCCGCTGCCTTGGAGTCATATTTGATTCTGATCTCTCTTTTACCCCCTACATCCAATCTCTCACCCGAACAGGTCAGCTGCACCTCAAGAACATCGCAAGAATCCGCTCTTTTCTCACTGTGGACACGCTAAAAACGCTTACTTTTGCCCTCATCCACTCCCGGCTCGATTATTGCAACTCGTTGCTGATCGGCCTCCCCTGCACCAGACTCTACCCTCTCCAATCCATTCTAAATGCGGCAGCCAGGCTCATCTTCCTGTCCAGTCGCTACTCGGACGCCTCTGCCCTGTGCCGGTCACTGCACTGGCTGCCCGTTAAATACAGAATTCAATTTAAACTCGCCACCTTCATCCACAAAGCCCTCCACAGTGCAGCGCCCCCCTATATTGCCTCCCTCATCCACAGTGCAGCGCCCCCCTATATCGCCTCCCTCATCTCAATCCATCAACCAGACCGGGCTCTCCGCTCTGCTAACGAAACCAGACTGCGCGCCCCTTTAATTCGAACTTCTCATTCCCGCCTCCAAGACTTCTCCAGAGCAGCACCGCTCCTCTGGAACGCACTACCAAAGGCTACCCGAGCAATCCAGGACTCGCAGAACTTCAGGCAGGCTCTAAAAACGCACCTCTTCAGGGAGGCATACCGCATTCCCTAAAAACCCCTCTGTACTCCGCCTGATAACATGCTCCCTGACCTACAGACTGCAATCCCTGCTAGCCATCATAAACCGCTCCTGCAGTCATACTGTTTCTGCCGTCACACGGCTAAATGTCTGACCATTGTTTATGTGTATAGCATCCCTCACTCTCCACCTCGCCATACTGTGCACATCTCCAGCCCTTTACCTTCTGTATCACCCCATTACTTGTAGTATGTAAGCTCGTTGGAGCAGGACCCTCACCCCTATTGTTTCCATCAATTGATTACTATGTAACTGTGGTTCTGTAATGTTTGTATTTTGTCTTTCTGTATCCCCTGTCTATGTAAGCGCTGCGGAATATGTTGGCGCTATACAAATAAAGTTTATTATTATTATTATTATTATAAATATCCTTGAAAACTGCGGTTTTTGAAGAAGGCGGGCTATGAAACCTGTGATAAAAAGAAACTGCCTTTGTTGTCCATGGCAATCAATCCCAGCAAAGCTTGAATTTTTCAAGAGCAGAATATGGAATGAAGCCGGCTTCTAATAGTGTTTTGGTATATCATGTATCATCCATGGGCTTCTCTGCTGCTCCCCATAAAACAGGAATTGATTCATGAAGAATTCTTGCAGTTTTTGGCTCCTTAAAGCGGGGGATTTGGGGCTAATATGGATTGTTAGGAAGGTCTGCAGGGAAATTAATCTGGAGCTTAGCTAGTTTCCAGCACTGAAGGTGTTACAGCTGGCTTCATCTGCTGGATGCCAAGGACAAGTGACTAATTGCACCCCGGCCTGGGTCCTGACAGGTGAGGTTTCCAGGCAGCACAGGCAGAGATCACACAGGGATGACAGGATGACTAAGTGCCACATGTTGCTTGGGGCAGAGCCTTACCAATTGCATGGCAGCAGTTGTCCCTGGGTACCACCTATAAATGCACCACTGCACCAGCCAGAAATGCCCCTATCATTAAGTTATGTGACCAAGCAGAAGAGGAAGGCATTGGGGCTCTTTGCTGCCAAGTTGAGATTTAGGACACCAGAGTGACAATGTGTGGATTCTTGGAGAATAACTAGGGCGGGGGGGGGGGGGGGGGGGGGGGGGGGGGGGGGGGTGAGCCACAAAGGACAACAATATTTAATGACCGCTGTTCAGCAATGCGACAATCATCTGTGATGTGTCTGTGCAACATGTGTAGAGTGTATATATGTCTGTGCAACATGTGTAAAGTGTATATATGTCTGTGCAACATGTGTAGAGTGTATATATGACTGTGCAACATGTGTAGAGTGTATATATGACTGTGCAACATGTGTAGAGTGTATATATGTCTGTGCAACATGTGTAGAGTGTATATATGTCTGTGCAACATGTGTAAAGTGTATATATGTCAGTCCAACATGTGTAAAGTGTATATATGTCTGTGCAACATGTGTAAAGAGTATATAGGTCTGTGCAACGTGTAAAGTGTATATAGGTCTGTGCAACATGTGTAAAGAGTAGATAGGTCTGTGCAACATGTGTAAAGAGTATATAGGTCTGTGCAACATGTGTAAAGTGTATATATGTCTGTGCAACATGTGTAGAGTGTATATATGACTGTGCAACATGTGTAAAGTGTATATATGTCTGTGCAACATGTGTAGAGTGTATATATGTCTGTGCAACACGTGTAAAGTGTATATATGTCTATGCAACATGTGTAGAGTGTATATATAACTGTGCAACATGTGTAAAGTGTAGATATGTCAGTCCAACATGTGTAAAGTGTAGATATGTCTGTGCAACATGTGTAAAGTGTATATATGTCAGTCCAACATGTGTAAAGTGTATATATGTCTGTGCAACATGTGTAAAGTGTATATATGTCTGTGCAACATGTGTAGAGTGTATATATGACTGTGCAACATGTGTAGAGTGTATATATGACTGTGCAACATGTGTAGAGTGTATATATGTCTGTGCAACATGTGTAGAGTGTATATATGTCTGTGCAACATGTGTAAAGTGTATATATGTCAGTCCAACATGTGTAAAGTGTATATATGTCTGTGCAACATGTGTAAAGAGTATATAGGTCTGTGCAACGTGTAAAGTGTATATAGGTCTGTGCAACATGTGTAAAGAGTAGATAGGTCTGTGCAACATGTGTAAAGAGTATATAGGTCTGTGCAACATGTGTAAAGTGTATATATGTCTGTGCAACATGTGTAGAGTGTATATATGACTGTGCAACATGTGTAAAGTGTATATATGTCTGTGCAACATGTGTAGAGTGTATATATGTCTGTGCAACACGTGTAAAGTGTATATATGTCTATGCAACATGTGTAGAGTGTATATATAACTGTGCAACATGTGTAAAGTGTAGATATGTCAGTCCAACATGTGTAAAGTGTAGATATGTCTGTGCAACATGTGTAAAGTGTATATATGTCAGTCCAACATGTGTAAAGTGTATATATGTCTGTGCAACATGTGTAAAGTGTATATATGTCAGTCCAACATGTGTAAAGTGTATATATGTCTGTGCAACGTGTAAAGAGTATATAAGTCTGTGCAACATGTGTAAAGTGTATATATGTCTGTGCAACATGTGTAAAGTGTATATATGTCTGTGCAACATGTGTAGAGTGTATATATGACTGTGCAACATGTGTAGAGTGTATATATGACTGTGCAACATGTGTAGAGTGTATATATGACTGTGCAACATGTGTAGAGTGTATATATGTCTGTGCAACATGTGTAAAGTGTATATATGTCTGTGCAACATGTGTAAAGTGTATATATGTCTGTGCAACATGTGTAGAGTGTATATATGACTGTGCAACATGTGTAGAGTGTATATATGACTGTGCAACATGTGTAGAGTGTATATATGACTGTGCAACATGTGTAAAGTGTATATATGTCTGTGCAACATGTGTAAAGTGTATATATGACTGTGCAACATGTGTAAAGTGTATATATGACTGTGCAACATGTGTAAAGTGTATATATGACTGTGCAACATGTGTAAAGTGTATATATGTCAGTCCAACATGTATAAAGTGTATATATGTCTTTCCCTCTCTCCGAAGTCCCACCCACAGAAGCCTGCTGCAGAGAGAACTATCACAGTGATGTGGAAGGGATGGAAATTACATATAAACGGTCCATTTTGCTTGAAACAAGTTCTTTTTCGCTCCATGCATTGTCTGAAGCACTGTGGAGGTTTTATAATAAATGTAGCCAACCCCTTTATATCAGTTGTCTGGGATTAGGAACATTGGATCGTTTTTTCCAGGAGCCGTGGCATTCTTGTCCGATGGCTTAACTAGTATTGTAGGTGATGAATAAGGCTGAGCTGCAGTAACAGACAAGAGCCGAGCTGGGAAAGAATGGATGAAAAAATAAAACTCCAGCAAAAGAGAATTAGTTCATGAAGTAAGTAAAAAACTTTGGACCCGCTATTTGGTATTCAGAGGCCAAACTATGGTGAGGCTTTTATGTAATTGGGGGTAGTCAAGACATGTGCATGTTCACACTCATCACTACAAGGGCAGATACTTGAGCATTAAGGTGAACATATTTGTGCAGCGTTTGCGCATGCAAAATACTCATGCACAATAAATGGAAGCCATTGATTTCAATGCGTTCGTTCACATGTGCGTATTTTTCACCTACATTTCAGTCATGCAAAAAAAAAAAACACAGCATGCTCTATTTTGCTGCGCATTTGCATATAAAGAACACATATTGAATTAATTACACTAATTGCCCATTTCAATGAATGGGAACATGGTTGTGTGTTTTTTTTTTTTGAGTGCATGAAAATACAATGGCGCACACACTTGCAAATATAAAACACCCATTGCACATTGTGACAGCGGCCTAATACTATAAATCAAGGTAAGATCATCATGTCTTACTAGGACGCACCCCCAAGACAGAGGTGGTACTGGTGTATCTTGTCTCCACCAGACTTATGGGTGGAGACAAGGGCTAGCCTGCGGAAGGTAGAGGGAGCTGTCAGATACACACTTGCACATTTTCTGAAGTGGCTTTTGTGGCCAAGGCAACTCTGTTCCTCCGGTCCCTGCTGTACTGTCTTATTTGTCCCGAGCAGTTCTCAGCCGCTGATATAGCGGGAGGCCGGCCAACTGCCACTGTGGGGGAGCTGGCTCCTCGCTGTGGCCGAGTTACCACCGCTGCTAGGCACTGGCCAAGTGGGAGATCTGACAGCTGGCGGGGGACAGGGACACTGGCCAACTGGGAGATCTGACAGCTGGCGGGGGACAGGGAGAGAGACAGCGCACCGTGGACGGCTTTAGTGGTGGAAGACTACGGCAGCATGCATTGCAGCGTATATGGCAGTCCATCGAGGGTGACTGTCAGCGCAGGAGAAGGTAGAGCGGCTGCGACAGTGACAGTAGCTGGGAGGGGTCGGTGCAGGTGTGTCTCAGGCAGCCAATCCGGAGCTGCGGGCGTTCCCTCTAGCTCTGGCAGCCCAGCCCATGTCTCCACCCATAACTCTGGTAGAGACAAGATACACCAGTACCGATAGAGGTATCAAACTTATTTTCACTGATGGTCATATTAGCCTTATGGTTCCCTTCAAAGGGCCACTTGTAATTGTAAGACTGTATAGTAATAGCGACCCCTATAGTGGCCTCAGTGGTATTAATGTACCCCATAGTAGCCCCAGTAGTAATAATGTCCCCTATAGTTTACTAGTAATAATAGTAAACCGCTTAGTGGCCCCAGTAATAACAATGACATCCACAGAGGCCCCAGTAGTAAGTGTCCCCCTATATTGGTGGCCCCAGCGGTATTAGTGTGCCCATAGTTGCCCCTGTAGTAATAGTGTCCCTAGAAATAATAGTAACCCACATAGTGGCCCCAGTAGAAATAGTGGCCCCAGAAGTAACAAGGATCTCCATAGTGGCCCAATTTGTAAGTGTCTCCTATATTGGTTGCACCAGTAGTAATAGTGCCCACATAGTAGCTCCAGTAGTAATTATGTCCCCTATATTGGCCCCAGTAGTAATAAGTAACCCCCATAGTAGTAATAGTCACCTCCATATTGGACCCTGGCTGGGCAGCATCACTACAAGCATTCCACTCTCCCAGCTTGCAGCTCCGATCCTCCGCTGGGGGCAGCTGCTGCTGAGTCTGTGACCGCTGACCTGTCCCCTCGGCATTTGCACTGCGTACAGGTCGGCGTACGCAGATATCAGAGGGGTTAAGTTCAGTGGTCACAGACTCTGCAGCGGCTGCCGCTGGATCGATGCTGCAGGCTGGGTGAGTAGCATGCCTCGTAGGTCACCGCGGGGCCGACAGGCTACATAAAATGAGGTGGCGCGCCGGATCCGGCCTGTGGGCCTTGTGTTTGACATGTGCGCTCTAGGATATAAATTTCATTGGACACAAATGTATCTGTCTGCTGCTAATATTCTAGTGATAGCAATTTATTTATAAACATAAGCATAAACAAACAAACCATCATAATCGTACAACATGATGCTGAACAGGAAGCGGCTCTGCGATATGCAGAAGCAGGGTGTTAAAGGGTTTGCACCAGAATTTCAAGTTATCCCCTATCCACAGGATATCCAACAGGTAACAGATAACTTGCTGATCGGGAGAACGGGACTCCTGTGTCCTGCTCTCCTGTCAATGCGGGGGTCACTTCTCCCACCACCACTGACGTCTTTCTAAACGGAATGCCGGCTGCTTATGCGCTGTCAGTGCTTCATTTATTTCAATGGGGCTGACGGAAAAACCAGAGTGGGTGCTGCTTGTGTACCTCGCCAGGCCCATTGAAAGTTAATTGAGCGCTGGTGCGCTTGCTGGATCGGAGCTTCATTCAGTCTCCTCCTCACTGCAGTGCAGTAACCCTACAGTGAGGACAGTGGGGGACATGGGATCCCTATTCTTGTGATTGATGAGGGTCTCACTTGCGATCAACAAGTTATTCCCTATCCAGTGTATAGGCAGTCAGTGTCATAAATGGCCCCTAGGAGTACAATAAAAAAAAAACACTGCGCACTACACTTTCTCATTGGATGCCTCTGCATAGAAAAGCCTGGTCTGGCCTATAGCTAGCTTTCCAGCAAGTACTTTTTCCTGATCCATACTGTACACCAAACATCTTCACAAAACATTTGCAATTATCTGCATTTACAATCCTGTGTATAAATATTTTACATTCATTGCTCTACACTTTAGTGGAATTGGTAACACTTGTCACCGCCATTATGTGCGTGCTCAGTTTCTCTGCTTTTACTTGTACCTAGCATCCTGCGTCTGCCTGGTAGAGAACGTCTCGCTATGGCTGTCCCTGCGGACCATTTCTCAGGTACCATACAGAGAATTACATTTCCGAATCCCAGTGTGACCGCGTACGCTCTCTCTCTTCTGACATCTCCCCTGAGGAAATCAATATCTAGCATTCTTATAGATTCCGCACAGTCTGGGTAATGCCTCACGCCGCACCTCGTTTTTACTATGGATTCTGCAACCATCTATAAAAAGTTTTCACCATTTACAGAACTTTCCTCCTTTTGATGCAACGTATTAAGGGATCAGCATATCTAATCTGACAGTCATTACAAACATAAAAGCCGTCAATATAATTTCCAAATACTGCGCAATTCTATTAATCTGACATCAATGAGATTCTTAAATATTCTGGGTAGTCACACGACAACCTCTCTGCTCTGTCTCCTCGTTCTGAATTTGAAGAATCCCAGATTATATAAATGTCAAATTAGCAGATTATCTAGATTATGACACGACAGGTTAACCCCTTTTTACTGAACTCTCTAATGGGCTTTAAACCTGTACATACATCTTTTTACACCTGACTACTGACAGCCAGGGTCCTGCTCTAACAGCCAGGAATGAAGAAACCTCAGATCCTAGCAGTTTAACCCCTTACATGCCACAATGAATAGCAACTGCAGCACGTAAGCAGATGGCAGGGAAAGAAGGTTCTTTCAGTTACCCACTGGCGCACCACAGTCCAATCGCAAGGTACCAATTGGTTCCCATGGCAGCTGGAAGCCTGACAAAGACCTTCATGTCTACCATGTAACCAAGCCTATTATGTCCAGCATAATGCAGTCATAGGCTTAGTAGAATGGATTACCTAAGCAACACGATCGAACATCTGCACCTTCAATAGTGCCAAAAAAAGTTCAATAAAGTTTAGATAAAAGGAAATTCATAGTTAAAAAATACATTTTCCCCATAAAAACCCATTTTAAAGGGATAACATGCCAAAAGAAAATTTAAAAAAACCAACACTTATTAGGTATTACTGAATGTGTAACAACCCAGAGAATGAACATCTTTAGTTCTTTATCTCACATGGAAGTCAGGGCTCTGATGTCTGAGGCACCTTTAAGGCTCTTCTGCCACCTAATAAGACACCAATATGATAAAAGACACATTGTAGGCCAGGGCCGTGCTATAGGATTTGCATTGGGGTCCAGAAGCTTCCAGTTATGCCTCTGCCTCCCTACTTTACCTACAACTATCCAAGGGGGTTGTAAACTACTCCATGGTCCCAAAGGTAAGTGAGTGTCCATCATCACAGAGGTGGCAGGTGGAACGCAGCTGAGTGGCACGTAGCAGAGAGGAGGTGGCAGCCATTTAGGATGCACCGGCGGGGGAGAACATGCAACATTCGGAGCGATGAGTGGGGGAGCGCCCGTCCAAGAGCAGAGAGGCTTTGGCGGCTGCCAGGACGCAGCACAGAGGCAGCAGGCGGCCGCCCACATGCGCGGCCAGCAGCAACATCGCGGTGAGCGAGGGAGACCTGTGAGGGGGCGCAGGGGCTGCGGCAGCTGCCGGGATGCTGCACTCAGGTGGCGGCCGGCCGGGAGACGGGAATAGCTGGTCGCTCACAGTGATCGCTGAAGCGTGTGCACTGATTACTGTGTGTCCTGCTGCCTTAGGGTGCGGGCAGACGAGCGCATAAACAGCGCATTTTTGCGACCAAACGTATATACGTGACCATCTGAGGCAATGGTTTCGAATGTATTCGTTCACATGGGCGATTTTACGGCGCGTAAAAACGGCAATTCGAAAAAAAAAGGGACCTATGCGACCGAAATATGCGCCAACGCATATTCGATCGCCGAAAAGACCGTTTGCAAAGTAGGAACAAACGAAAATACGCTTTCTAGCTCTGGTCGTGATCGGTGAAAAACGATCGCTCGGGCGATTATACGTTGCGCTCGTGCGAACGTAAATACGCCTACGCTCGTCTGCCCGCACCCTCAGGGTGCATTCACACGAACGTATATCGGCTCGGTTTTCACGCCGAGCCGATATACGTTGTCCTCACGTGCAGGGGGGGGGGGGGGGGGCTGGAAGAGCCCAGGAGCAGGAACCGAGCACCCGCCCCCTCTCCACCCCTCTGTACTATTTGCAATGAGAGGAGGCGGGGCGGGGCTAAGTGGGGAGAATTAGCCCCGCCCCACCCCGCCTCTCCCCGTTGCAAATAATGCAGAGGGGCGGAGAGGAGACAGAGAGGGGGCGGGAGCTCAGTTCCTGCTCCTGTGCTCTTCCAGCCTCTCCCCCCCCTGCACACGAGGACAACGTATATCGGCTCGGCGTGAAAACCGAGCCGATATACGTTCGTGTGAACGCACCCTTAGGGTGCCCACCCACTAGCGTTTTTTTACTGCGAAATTCGCAGCGTTTTTTTTTTTCTGCAGGGGTCTTTGGGCTATGGGACATGCAAAGCTAAAATCGCGATCGCGCAAAATCGCGATATCGCGGTAAATCGCAATTTTGCGCGATCGCGATTTTTACATTACAAGTCCCATAGACCCCCTGCAGAAAAAAAAAAACCTGCGAATTTCGCAGTGAAAAAAAACGCCAGTGGGTGGGCACCCTTAGGCTGACGGATAGTTCTTAGCCTTACATTATTAGAAGTTAATGCTGCCGTGTTACAGCTCTAAATGTAAGCCTAAAAAGAGAACTAACCATCAGCCAAAGGCAGCAGGGCATGCAGTAATCAATGTACATGCTGCTGCTAGCACCTTTCTGCCTTGACCCTATTGGGAGCTAGGGGTGTGACATGGGCGTTCCTCCTGTCAAACCCCTAGCTTCTGGTGGCGTCAAGGTACAGTAATACAGAACTCCCCACCTCCTGTGGAAACCTGTTCCACTCATTGATCCCCCTCACTGTCTAATATCTAATCTGTGTCTCCTCCCTTTCAGTTTCATCCCATTGCTTCTAGTCTTTCCTTGTGCAGATGAGAATAGGGCTGATCCCTCTGCGCTGTCACAGCCCTTCAGATATTTGTAGACCGCTATTAAGTCTCCCCTCAGCCTTCTTTTCTGCAAGCTAAATATTCCCAGATCCTTTAACCGTTCCTCATAGGACATGATTTGCAGACCGCTCACCCTCTTGGTAACTCTTCTCTGAACTTGCTCCAGTTTGTCTATGTCTTTTTTAAAGTGGGGTGCCCAGAACTGGACCCAGTATTCCAAATGAGGTCTGATTAAGGAAGAGTGGAGGGGGATAATTACCTCACGTGATCTAGACTCTATGCTTCTCTTAATACACCCCAGAATTGTGTTTGCCTTTTTGGCTGCTGCATCACATTGTTGACTCATGTTCAGTCTTGTATACACAAGTCTTTCTCACATGTGCTGCTGCTTAGCCCAATTCCTCCCATTCTGTGTGTGCTTTTCTCCTTTTTTCATATTTAACTTTACCCTCTTTGCAGACATTTTCCCGTTTGTCGGCAACTATGGAAGTTATACTGAAAATGCAGGCACTACCTGTTTCAGTGGGGTGAGGAATGTAGGGCAGAAATTAAGTGTTTTGCATATACAAATTATCAGTTCCCTCCATTCACTAATCCAAGACAGGCTGAGGAAGGCTAGATTTTGGGACTTCTAAGGTGGCCCTGTTAGTTGCGTGGTTGTATCCACTAATGTAGCTCATTTAGCACCTTTTAACAGTCTATAAGCACTCGTAATCATCAACAAATAAAAACAAGGTTAACATCTAAATAAAAGCACATTAAAACACTGCAGAATTGTGTAATACTGAAGCCATAACAAATTATTCCTGGCTGTACATTTTATGGGCCAATTATACTCTAACGACCCAACGAGATTACAATTTGTGTCAAGATTCTCCACACAATAAAGTTTACTGAGCACCGAAAACTTTAAAAACTCGGCCTGTTCCAGACTATATAAAAAATAATGGAGTAAACTGGGTAGCTTAGTGTATATACAAAGCACGCCGGCCAATGGAAAATACTAAATAAGCTCAACAGATCCGCAAATATTGAAACAGTCCAAAGATCAAAGATTGTTACAGAAAACACAAGGCAAGCAAATAACTCCAGCAGAGCAGGAGGGGAACAGTGATGGAATTATTTATATGACTATTTTAGTCCGGAGCGTCTGGAGCCCAGAGGTTATTCCACAAATTGGCCACTATTTCCTGTAAGCAAAAAAACATCCCCTAATATTACAGGATATGCGGGCCGCGTCCTTGGATGTGGCAGTCCGGGAGGGCCATGAAGACTCGTATATCATGTAGGATTCTCTGATGATTGATAATTATATGATGGGATTCTAACACACTGCAGCGCACGCTGCCCCAAGAATGAGCGCCAGAAACTAAGGCCCAATGTCCATGGGCAGATTTGATCTGCGGAATCCGCACAGGTCACCCGCAATTCAAAGTGCCCATAGGGAAGCATTGGCATCCACAACTGAATTTATGCATGCAGATTTGATTTGCGGACCATTTGATGCGGAAAACAAATCGCAGCACGCTCCATTTCAGTGCAGATTCTGTGCGGACCGCCCAATAGAAGTCAATGGGAGCGGAGGATCCGCGGTGCATCCGCAAATACATTAGGAAGGTTAAAATTACTTTCGGAGGTGGGGTTGCGGATTTTTTCTGCGAGGATGATCCGCGTGGAAAAACCATTACATCTTTGATCTTCTGCAATTGGTTTCTGCAGGTCTCCCGCTGCGGAAATCCACATGTGGAATCCGATGCGCCCGTGGACATGAGGCCTAAGTTATGGTGTTCTTACCGCAGATTCTCTGGAATCTGGGGAGGTATTTCTTATACTTACCCGGCTCTCCAATCCAGCGCTGTCACCCCAAAGGTCATGGCGGACCATATAGCCAAAACGCTGGCTGCACGCTGTGCACTTCCACAGCAATCAATAGGGGTGCGCACGCTGCATGTCCTATTCTGGTCAGCATCACAAGGATGTGTTCTCCGATGCAAGCTGCAACCAAGAATCTTTGGCGCAATTTGCATCTGCTTGTCTGAATGGGCCTTTAGCGTTCCCCTAATTTTTTGGTGAGCTGTGTTTGCATATTTAATATATATAATATCACTCAGTGATATTATGCCGTAGAACAACAGTATGAGAGTGCAGCCTCTGATCAGCACACTGGCAAAGCCCGAGAGACGGTGATGCCAGCTGTACAGCATGCCAGGCTGGCGGCAGTCCCTCACAGGTGTCCTGGCACTTGCCGGTGATGATTTAGGATTATACTGTAAACCTCGCTGCAGTAAAACTGGCATTAGGCGCGATGGACGGAGGCCAAACCTCTACCTGCAATTTATTAGGACGATTCCGTTTCATAGCCCTGCCATATAATCCAACTGTAGATAAAAAGCAGGATTGGAGTCTCCTGCATAGGGGGAGCTGAAGGATCCGGCACCTTCCTTATATAGACAAGCCTGGAACATTCTGCATCTTTATAACAAGGGATCCAAGACTAGTTTAACGAGAACAGACGGCAACGGATTTACCGTCAAACAGCTGGGAAGCGTTGGCACCACTCACTGTATAAATGGTCACAGTTGAATCGTTTGACAATCCAACTAAAACCAAATATGCCACTGCCTGGAAGGCCATCTGCGGCGAGGCACCGGCGCCTGTCACCTCCGTGAAGCAAGTAATCACATACACTGGCATGGTGCTACCCTGCCGCAACTGGGAACAACGTATATAGAATGGAAATGCTTTACAGTAGATTTATGCCCGGCTGCCTATCATCCATCCTGGCACTCAACAGGTGACTGAGAAAGCCGTAATGTAATCACCTTTATAAAGCGCCAACATATACCAATCAGAGGGGCAGGTACAAACAAAATCACGCATTACACGCAATATTAAATGAAGGGTCCTCTTAGACGAGCCGATTCTCGTTTGAACTATCAAATGACGTCACCGCTGGCTCGTTCGCTGTTGTGCAGCCTGTTCAGACAGGTAGATGCATCGTACACAATCGTTCCGTCTTTCACATTCGCCGTAGAAGTGAATGAGAGGGATTGAACGAGCGTTGCTTAAACCGAAGGATTAGGGCTCTTTCAGATGAGCATTTGCGCAAATAGGCTCACCACAGCATATTTGCACATGAATGGTGTTTAAAAAGCCACATAATCAGCCTGTTGCGTACTTGTCAGCGCACTTGGCCGGCTGCACACGGGTGGATTTGCATTGTGTAATCCAGAACGGGCGTCCGTCTCCGCAGCAAATACCGCCCATAGCACGCTATGGCAAAACGCAAGCAAAAATCAATTGTAAAAAATGGCAGCATGCTCTGTTTCTGTGCGGAATCCGCTGAACAGCTTCAATTTAAGTCAACAGAAGTCATCCGATCGGCAGCCCTTCCGCGATGATGTTGTGCAAAGGTTATGGGTACTCGCGGTATCACCTAGCGTCGGCGCAGGAAAAGCCGTGATTTAAAACAAAAAACCTGTACTGTGTATGTTAGTATGTTGTGCGTACCATCCGCAGTACAGCCGGTCAAGAAGAAAAGTAAGTATGCGCGAATGCCAGCCGGGCACGGGGTTGAATTTCGCTGTGGAATCTGACCCGGTCGCGTGCGGCTGGCCTTCATGTAATATTTGCGTGCATAGGGCAGTTCACACGCATGATACACCCTTTCCACGGAATTGATTTGCTATTAAAGCGTAATAAGGCTAATAATACGGGGTCTTAGGTGCGCAAATGCACACAAAATAGGGCATATTGCGTATTTTTTCCCCCTAACAGAAATGCACGCACAAAAATACTCATTGTGAGGGAACTCAATGGGTTCTATTGTCAGTGATTTGCGCAAGCGATTTAGAAAATGCGTGCAAAACCGCCAATGTGCTGGAGCCCTGAACCATTTTTTGAGCAATAATAATTGGTCCATCTAAAAGCACCGTGAGGAGGCGTCACACGGGTATATTTTGCGCACGCCTCAATGGAACATATTTGCGCCCGTTTGCATATTTTGCTGTACTATTTCTGTGAGAAAGGCGTGGCCTTTTGAGCGCTGGACACAAATATATATATAATACAGCTTATTGTTTGCAGACGAGATGTTCTGCATCTTTCCAATCTTCTTTACTTCTACCCCCCACCCCCAGACTCAGCATCTCAGCTTGCTGTCAGTGGATGTGAACAATCTTATATACATGCAGAGGAGGCAAACTCATCCTGACCCGCAGCTGCTCACATACCGCAACTGATGGATAGCTTCATGTGTATCCAGTCCAGACCATCCGCTCTGCTATATACGGGGCTGTATACTCTTTGGGCTTTGCAGAACAGATGGAGCTGTGGGATGGTGACACGTCCCGGCTTCTGCTATAAGGCCAGCTCCTCTACAGTCTGGGACGCTTCTGAAACTTTGCGACAATGTATCCATGCAGGTAAAATGTATCAACTTGGAGTTCAGACTGGACTGATTCACATATTGCATTTTTGACACAATGTTTTTGAAATTGACATCATTTTATAAAAAATGACACAAAATCCTGATTTATTCAGCCGTTCGTGTCGCGGTTTTTGCTGTGATTTGTTTGTAACTCGCAGCATCGTGATGCAGTTTGGGAAAAATCACAAAACAAACCTAGAAATGAATGTACCCAGTGAATACATCCGTAGGCCGCCCTCACGCAGGCGTATTTGCACATGCAGTTCGCCGGAAAATAGGACCATTGATTTCAATGGGTTTGTTCACATTTACGTATTTTGCGCGCACATTTTGGTTCCCCCCCCCTTCCCAAAGAACATGTTCTATTTTTCTGCGTATTTGCGCAGCAAAGATCACCATAGAAGTTAATGTGGGTTGCGCAAATGTGATCGCAATACGCAAGGAGATGCGTGAAAAAACGCATAATTGTGCAGCAAAAAGAACACATGTGGAACTAATCAGACTAACGAGCCATTTCAATCGATGCATCTTTGTTTAATCGCGCACAAGTGAACATGCGAAAGGTACAGTAAAATACACCGATGTGCGTGAAAAAAAAAGCATAGTTTGTTACACAAAAATGCTACGCTCGGACGCGCGCAAATCCGTATTCGCTCTAGTAAATCCAGTCAATGGTTGAGTTTGGCAGCCATGGATTTGCATTTTTCACAGTTTTGTAGTTAAACAGTTTTACCCATGAAGCTCTGCAGCCATTAATAGTCGATGTGATAATTACTGCGATTGCGGTACAAGTTCATACGTTTTTTTCCCCATTTTATAGCATCTATGTGCGAACTCGCCCGCGATCTTAACGATGACGGTCTAGGATGGATATTATTGCAGTAAACTCTTACTCGCTTTATTGCGATTTCATGCGGCGTTTCCAAGCGCATTCTACTGCATTTGACAGCATCATTGTAATGGATGATGAGGTGCGTTAAAAAGCGCTAAAACACACAAAAATAGAGCAGCCTGCTCACAAAAATCATGGCGCTAGAAACGCGGCGTTTGAACGCTAGTCTGCGAAGCCCCACTGAAATCCATGGAGGCATTGTACTACGTTTAGCGCAGCATTTGAAATGCCGCACTAATCATGGCTGCGTGAGAGCGGCCTTAGGCTTTGTACACATCTGCATTAGGAACATCTGTTCGAAGGTTCCGTCGCAGATCCGGCCCAAAATGCCAGAAGAAAAAGTCCTTCATGTAGGACTTTTTCATCCAGTAAAATGCCAGACAGCTGAACGGAGACCAGACACCATTAAAGTCAACGGGGCCAATTTGGCGCGGTTCTGTTCCATCATAAGACGGATTATGAGCTTGAAAATGGAACCGCCGAACACAAGCATGGACATAGCCTAAGCTATGCAAAGTATCAGGTCTCTTTCAGTTTGCTGCTCACTGTCGCCCCCTGTTGAGCAATGTTCATTGTATGAGCTGCTAACAGAGATGGAGAAAGGAAAGTGACAAAACGTGGAGTTGACCGTAGCAACCAATCAGATCCCAGCCCTAAGGGACTGTGGAACATTAAGTGATCTGATAGGTTACTAGTTTCACTAAATCTCCCATAGGGTATATATTTATATTAAGGCCCCCATACACGTATGAGAAGAGAAAAACAAGAGTTTTGTCTGTAAAGATTAATGTTAAAAAATTGGAATAAAAAGCGATTTAACAAAAAAAAAAAAAAAAGTTGTCTGAACCCACCAAATGCGTATGGGGCCCCCACCTTCACCTGATAGATGACGTATTTGGAGGAAGGTGGATTGGGTATGTTGAATTTCAACACATGAACCTTTTGCGGCCCTAGGAGATAAGCCACAGCCAGAGTGGCGACTTTCTCCCCATTTGGTCGACTCTACCCATTAAAACTCCTGAGCGTTCAGCCGAACCTTGTGTCCATATATGTAAAGGGAAATCGGAAGAACAGCCGAGACCCTTTAGTTAGTCCCAGTGAAGCCCACAGTCGAGCCCCCCAAAGCAGCGCACACATCAGCTTCCTACGATCTGGCTGAAGGATGACATATGGAGCCCCCGCGGATCTCTACCCACAAACTATCAAACATTCACTTAAACAGACCCCGGTTCTATTTCCATAAATGGGCATCCTTTACAACCAAGGAACGCCCTTTGTTTGAAGAAACACATATTTTAATGAGCCCAATTGAATGAAAAGGCTGTGATGTGAAGCCAAGGGGGGAAACAGCGGCGGATGATTAGGGATGGGATCACATGTTTGTGATTATTCTATAGCCAGACTTGTCCACAAGAAAAGATTTATTGGCCTGCATGTTCCTTAAGTGTTGGGTAACCAGACACACCGCACACAGGTGGCATTTAACCGAACCCTCAGTCATGTCCTTCTGCGCCAAAGTTCTGGCAAGTGACTGCCTGTAAGAGTAATGGGCCATAACATAATATATCGAACGGCTTCAAGCACATCACACATAAGTATGGAGCTGTTTCTGGATGAGAAGGTACAACCCCATTATAAAGGAGTTTTCCCCCAGAAACAGCTCCACGCTTGTAGAAGTGGCTGATTCTGGTATTGCAGTATACAAGAGACGCTTCTAAATGGGATGACCTGTCGGGCTCAGATGCTTGACAGGTCATCCCAGCGATGATCGTTCCCGAGCTTTATGACCAATAAGCATTGCTCAGTGAATGAAGGCAGACCGGATCATTCCACCCGCCCGCCTCCACTTACAGTAAACAGGCGGCGGCTCATAAGTGAGTGACTGCCTGTTTATGCTGTCAATTCGTCATTCAATTTTCTGCATGCAAAAACTGAATGAACGAGAAACAAACAAATTCTCCTTCGTTGTTCGGTCGGTGCGTGCATTTACACTGAATGTTATCATTCGAGTTCCCGCTGGACGATGGAATCTGAACGCATTATTGGCCCATTTTTAGAGGGACCCTAAGCTTCAATACCAGCCACAGCCACTGGACAAGGGTGGCACTGTTTTTAGAAAATCTTATCCAAGGATCTGAATCAGATCCCTTCCCGTTAGGTCAGGAAAGTTTGGCCAAAGACTGGGGTTCGAAAGGTTGCTTGATGCCATAGGATGGGATCCAACCCCATGCATGGTTCCATAATGCTCCAAACCGTAAGGGTGTATTCAGATGAGTATGTCCATATTGTGTCCACAGAAAAGAGCACAAAAAATGACAAGCAGCATACGGACGCCACCAACTGGAATATGGACATTCCATGGATTTGTTGTGATGAACAGATATGTGAATTGCGCCATTTGCTAATATGGGTTTGTGTGCCAGCTGTGCGAGGTTTGTCTTGTCTAGATAAGCCCTTAGGTTAACATGTCAGCCTTTGCTGCCGCTATAGTTGTGGGTTTTCTTAAAGGAGACCTGTCGGCTCGAACACGTTGTCCAAACTGCAGGCATGATGTTGTAGAGGAGCTGAGCAGGTTGTTATATGGTTCTATGGGGGAAGATTCAGTAGAACTTGTGCTTTATTCATTTAAAGGGGTTGTCCAGTTGTCGACTATTGATGGCCTATCCTCAGGTCAGCTCATCAATTGTAGATTAGTGGGGGTCAGTCACCAAAGGCTGCTGATTTTTCACTGCGTTTCCGGCGGTGATAATCCGGTCATGGGAAACGCAGTGAGCGCATAGACTACTATGGAAAGCGCAGCCCCGCTGTCCACAAGCGGAGAATCATAGCGGGATTTAAATTGCAGCATGCCGCGATTCTCCGCGGTATGCCTATCTGTCAGCGCAGTGAGCTTTCAGCTCTCCCCTGCTTCCCGGCGACGGCTCCCGTGGAGGAGATCTGCCACGGGATGTCGCTACGCCTGTGCACAGGAGGCCTAAGACCTCCACAAAAAAACTGCTTGCTGAGGCCAACACTCTCGAGCACTGAGCTTATTTCTGTAGGAAGCAAATAGCCATGTTCTTACTGCAGTGGCCAGCCCTGGTATTACAGGCAAAGGTACCATTCATTTCAATGTGGACTTAGTATGTTATACCAAGCATCATCACTACCGTAAGAACGGAGCTGTCTGCTTCCTGCAGAAATCAGTTCAATGCACAAATGCACCAACTGATCGGCGGGAGTCCTGAATGACAGCCCCCCAACAATCTATTATTGATGATTGTCCTAAGCATGGGGCCTTCAATAGTTTACAACTGGACAACCCCTTTAATCCGTTGTTCATTCTGAGCTGAAGAGTCCAGAGTCCTATCAGTGATTGACCCCTGTTATGTTGAGTCATACACAGATAGCTGTCAGTCACCGATAGCTCCGCCCATTGGACTCTTCAGCTGCAGAGGTTTACATGAACAAAGCACAAGTTTACTGAATCTTTCCCCATAGAATTATATATCAATCTGCTCAGCTCCTCCGGCTCTATAACATCATGACTGAGCAGACAGACCCCCTTCAAAGAGACAAGGGGAAGACAAGTCTGGTCGCTGGTTAACCAGATGCTCTGTGTAATCCATGATTGCACTTTCGACATGCGCTTTTTCCCCCATTCAAATATCAAAAAGTATATTTTTTGAAATGCAAAATGTGAATGAAGTTTTTGTAAATACATATTTGAAGCCAGAATGTAGGCTGCTAACCAGCACACCGTAGATGGCATTCATAAATAGAATGCCAGAACTGCAGTGAAGACTGATACAATATGCCATGTTCACATGGCAGTATGTGCATTAGTATTTAGCCCCAGTACTTGTAAGGCCGTGTTCAGATCTGTGCTATGCTTTCCATTCTTCTGTTCAATCCCAGAATTCTCGCTCATGTACAGCAATAAATACGGAACGATGCAAAGTATCAATCGGCGCCTGCAGATCACAAGGCTCTCTATTTATAACCATACGACTGGCAGCAGGTGACACATTAATACAGAGTTTGTAAAGCGTGATGTAACATTGCACATACAGCCGCTATGTGAGATCTGCACATCATCCCTTTGTAATACGGAGAGCATCGCACACAACGCACCGCAGACGGATATACAATACTCTCCAGGAGTGCCCAACCTTGTGGAGCATTAGCAGATGGAGCGGCTGATGGAAGAAGGCAGAGCATTGCAAATTCTGTGGATTACTACCACTTTTAAGGGTGAGTTAGGGCTCATTCACATCAGTGCAGGGGAAGCAGAAAAACGGCACCCCCTTGGCGAACTAATCCGTCTTATGACGGAACTGAACAGCGCTGGACAGACTCTCATTGACTATAATGGGTTCCGTTCGATTTCCGTCCAGCCCGCAGAATTATTTGCTCTGTTCAAAAACAGAAACCTAATACAACGGGAGATTTCCATTTTTTAAAAAGTCCATTGAAATCTATTTAATACAGCTTCTCTACTCCAAAAACTGAACAGAGAAGCAGAATTATGACTGCAGCCCCAACGTGGTGCGCCCTGAGCCGAACGCAAAAATCAAGCAAAACGGAACAGAAGCGGACTGACAGATTTTTTTTGAAAAGCCATTTAAATTAATGGGGAAAGGAACTGATCAATTTACTTCAGTTTAAGGCTAACACATGGGCGAGAGCGATATCGTGCTCGCCAACGTGCTTTTTACGGCGCTGGGAGGCATTATTCTATCAAAAACGCCTCCCATCACTTCAGTTAAAATAGCGAACCTCCAACACGGCTTACAGGCGAATCAGGGAATCGCCAAGTGTTTCCCATTTGTTTTCAATATTGAACCTCGTATCACACTCGCAGGCACAGTGCACGCCGTTCTATGTGTCCTACTGTCCCATTGACAACAATGGGTGTCACGTTCCTCGGAACGCAAAAATATAGGACATGCCACAATCTTTTCCTGCACCGCATCGCTCATGTATATCACTCCATTCAAACAAATGGGGTTCATATTTGTGAATCCCGCAACGCACAAATCTTGCTTGAGTTTCTCGGCCTTACTTCAATTTACTTCAATTGGAGTAGAAAAATGGAAACCCTGAACTGAGCTTTAATGCAGGTATGAATTCAGCCTTAGCATTGTTTTCTTTGTGCACTAGGAATGGGGGGCCACATTTGTATAGTTGAGTATGGGAGGGCCGCTGTGTGCAGAGCACCGGGATGAGCTGTTGTCTTGAGGGACTACTAGGTAAATGCTCAAAAGGGTCATCCCAAGATAAACTTTTACCACCTATAGATAGACTACGTAATGAAAGTCTGATCGGTGAGGGTCTCACCACTGAACACCCCACTGATCCGAGGAACAAGGGTCCCCTTTCCCTTCTCATCCTCACTGCAAGCTCGTTACACCCACCACACTAAAGAGAAGACTAAATGAAGAGGTAGTTGCACATATGTGGTGCCACTCCACTCCACTCCAATGGGTCTTCGGAGATAGCCGAGCGCTTGTGCTTGGCTATTTCCGTCAACCCAATTGAAATTAATGGAGCGGCATCATACATGTACGGCCAACGCTCCATTCAGTCTGACATCACTGAGTGGGTGCAAAAAGCTGGCACTGAGGAGTAGAGGGGGACACAGAACTCTCAGTCCCTGGATTGGCGAGTAGACTTTTATCACATGTCCTATGGATAGGTTACAAAAGTCTATCTTGGGAATACTCCTTTGGTGTCCATATTATGGCCATACTGAGACCCCCCTTTCCACCTGTATGCCACAAGAGTCGGTTCTCAAAGAGAGCGTATAAAGGGAAATCCATCCATAAATACATGTAAAAAGATCAACTTGGCGCAGTCTGTAAACTTTAACACTTTGGCGAATTCCAAAACAGATTCGCTCTCTCATCCATTTTGGTACTGCACAGAGATATCTATAATTGAAAACATTCTAATCAAACGGTCTTTGTATATAACGGGGGTCCAAATTCTCTACCTGAAATCACCAAACAGCACTAGAGGGGTTAAATCCTCTACAGACTCCTTCCAATCTTGCAATCGATGGTGGTCTGGGATTAGCCCTCACAGCACAATGTTCTCACATGGAACTATGATATGTCAGAAGATCAGTGCTTACTCCATTGCATAAAGGCTGACATGATGTGCAGAAGGCTCTTATGTATAAATCCCAATGCACGTCCATGACAAAATAATGGTGACCCTAGCCTAGAACCTGGAAGTTGGAGAAGATGTTTGAGAGGACCATGTAGAACCTGCTCCTTAAAATTTTCTTTTACCCTGTGAATATATTAAGAGAAGACCCAACCCATCATAAAAGATGCTCAGAAGAGTTAGAGAAAAAAGAGCAAGGAGACTACCAACAAAAAAAGATATATGAAGACCACCACAAAAATCATGGACATGCCTTTGAGAAGCCTGAAGACCCAAACAGAAGATGGGACGTTGTGGAGTAACACTAGTTGTATGAAGATGGGACGTTGTGGAGTAACACTAGTCTTATGAATTTTAGGAATGAAAGCCTTAAGGGCACCAAGCGATAACGGTTATGATGGTGATGATGTCAGTGCTTGAGTTGGCAAACCAAGAACACGGACTCACGGACTCTATGATTTTTACATGCCAAGATGTTTGCTGAAGAGATGACATAACTGCCGTAAAGATGACACTGCTTTATTGATGTACCATATCCAGACAATGTTATTAAGACTACTGAGGTGGAGCATTAACCTCTTCAAGCCATCATCTTGTCACCCCAAATAAGTCAATTCAGGTTACTAAAAAGTAAACCAAAAACTGTGTGTATGGCACTTGGGCACAGAATACATGCGAAATACTGCAGATCAACCAAAAGTGTAAAGTGATAGTGAAATAATACAGATCAGAGAGTCCTTCATGCAGTTAAATGAGAGTCCATGATGACATAGTAGGAACTAAAAATCTGAATGAAGGGTTGTGACTGCTCACTATTCATGTCACCCCGCATCCTCATAGTAAAGCTCACATATCCAAGAGACATGCTGTCCAAACCAGCGGTCTCCAACCAGTGTGACTATAAGTCACAGGCTATCTAGGCATACTGAGAACTGTAGTTTTACAGACCGCTGATATACACCATCCATTACTATTTTCTATAATAAGTTCACAATTGACTACATTCCCAGCAGCCAATGTCCAATTTAACCCTTCCCATGCTAAAAAAAAAGCTTATAAACACATGCAATGACATTAACAGATAATAGCCCCCAAATAGACGCTACCTGACCTACAGTATAGTCTTAAAGGTGTTCTCCACTTAAGATCTAAATATTTGTAACTGTAAACCTCCATCCCCCTGGTCATACCTGTAGAGTCTAGGAAGCTGCAGAGTTGTTTCTTAGGTTCTCACATTGTAGAATTGATCTGTTTGCCCCTTTGATGTGGAGGCAACACTGTGGTCACTGCTGACTTTCTTCCTCAACTAACAAAATTGTGGCTCTGAATGGGTTAACAAGTCAAATTCTATAGAGGTATGGAATGAAAATCACCAGAAATCACCAAACAGCAACTCCTACCTCAGCTTCAAGGACCTCTGTGAGTATGACATACAGGTTTATTGGGGTTAACTACAGTCATAGAGGAATTTAAGGTTTTCAGTGGAGATCTGCTTGATATTGTCCAGGTCAAAGGCCCTGTGGCTGTAAACTTCAGCTGTGGTCCACAGAAAACCTTGGTCCTCATGTGCTGTGCAGAAGACACTGGATACTGTATGGAGTATGTTTAGAATACCAATGACATGCTGAGAGGGACACTGAGACAGGACTCTTAGCAACTGATGGAGTAATAGTTTGTCACCTTGGCTATTATTTTGTCAGCAGACAGATACAGACTCAACTGGATAGGCAATAATAACAACACAGACACAAACAACACAAACACATCGATACAAAAACTTCAAGTTCCAAAATATTTTGCAGCAATGAAAAGGTTACACTGTTGCACCAGCAGATGCATGCTGAGCCCAGGAGTGGCACAGGCTCCACAGTCATTACAGAATTATTAGCTGTATTGCTTCCTACATGATGTGTAACCCATATGTTACTATTAGGTGCATGCAAGCTCCCAATGAGCCCTGGTATCATGGCCAGCCTACAGTACCAACCTTGAGCCCAGGCTGGGCACAGCACCCCCAGAATTGCCATCCATATCCAGATCTGCAAGTATGCTCCAGACATTCCTGCTGTTATAATCCCGAGTGTGGAATCCCAGGGGGGGAAAGGTTAATAAACTGGGGGTCTTGCACCTTGAGAGGATGCTGGCTACTCCCCCAAATTCCAAGCTGTTTCCACTACAGGGAGCTGGGAACTGCTGCACATTGGGTGCAGAAGAGAATCAAAGTCCTGCTGGATCTGTAGGTACAGGCTGATCCCCAGATCAGTGAAGTTGGATGTTCAGAGTCCTCTGGTTAGCCCTATAGCCCCCTCCTGCTCTGGAGAAAGTTTATGTGCCCTGGATGGGCAGTGCATTGGGATGGCAAAGTTCTCCTATTGATCCTTGCAGTAGTGTGGCAGCTTTGTGAGAAGTGCCTCCTACAAGGCTCTCTGCTTCTTCTCCACTTGCTTGTTCCTTGACTGCTCTTAGCTTGCCTGCTGCTCCATGGATGGTGAGCTGGGGAATGCTGCTGCTGCTGAAGACCAAAGACCTAGTACAAGGAGGGGGAAGAGAGGGATGACATAGGAGGAGGAATGTGTAGTGTACAATAGCGGAGATTGCCACCTAGTGGCCACTCTCTGGTAATGCAGCAATCATTTCTACATTCAAATGACATTTGCGGTAGTTAATGTACAAAAAACAGCTGAAAGAGACATATGCACAACATATGCGGTTTTATTCTGTCAGGAGTCATCATAAAACACAGCAACGTTTTGGAAAGGGCAAGGGAGTCGTGACATAATGAAGAACTCCATAAAGGGGACTTATAAGGAGCGTACAAGTAAAATGTTGCCCCTCATTATAAGAACAGAGATTGCAGCAGTTGCCTGTGGCAAACAAATTATGTTTTATTGCTAGGACCGATGTAAGAAAACAAGTAGTTGCCCATAGCAACCAAATCTGGTTGATATTGGCAACTACCCAACATTTGGATTATACAGGGTGGTTCAAAAGTTTGGAGAGCAGCGATTTCCAACATGGTGGCCATTTTAAAAGGCACCATCTTGGAACTGAGTCGATATTTTCAAATGGAATGGGGTGCGTGTCAAAACGTAAGACGTCTTCAAGCACTCATAGGAAGTACAAAATAAAACTTTTATTATAGCATCCTTAGAAACATCCTCATAGAAGCAGATGGGAAAAAAGGGGAATGAATTTTACATGTTTCAAGCCTCACAAGCTGGGCTTTTCCTGCTGAGGCTTGAAACATGTAAAAATAGTTCCCCATTTTTTTCCATCTGCTTCTATGAGGATGTTTTCGAGGATGCTATAATAACAGTTTTGTTTTTAACTTCATGGAAGGAATCTTGTTTCTTGGAATTGGATCTATCCGTTGCTGAAGCGGCTTCCTTCCTTGCACCTTGCAACCTAGACTCCAGGATAGTGTCCGGTGTGGGGGAGTTGGCTTCACGTTTTTTATTGAAGGGGTGTATGTGACATATGTATCTGATAGAGAATTTGACGAGGAATCCAAATCTGTGCTTAAATATCATGTAACTTTATTCCTACTAACGGTATTAACAATTTGCTCATGACATGGAACACAACGATGATCTGCTACCCTGTTGCTTCGAATCGTCAAGGCTATCCTCTTATCACACTCACAATGCACTGAGAGCAGAACCTCAGCAGACATGCTGGCACAGGCATCCAGGATCCACTGTTGCATGTGGGCCACACTGTGGATTTTCACTTGACTTGATATCACCCCACAGATAGAAGTCCAAGGGGGTAAGTTTCGGCTAGTGCAGGGGCCACAAATCACAATCCACTTCCCCAGTAACTGTTGATCCAAAAACTTGCAAACTTAATGTGAAGGGGATGTCCCATACTGATGGACGAATACTGAGAATGAGCATCTTTGTTGCACAGTGACAGGAACACCTAGTCATGTAACAATTGCAGATATGTGCCAGCAGTAAGGTTACCATCAATGAAGAATGGGCCATCTGTTTTCATACCCCACACCATGACTTTGTGTGCCAACCATATTCGAGAGATCTGACCAGTACAGGTTGAATGATGGTGGCTTTAAAATGGCCACTGTGTTAGACACTGCCCTTCACAGATTTGCCCTCTTCCCCTTAGCAATATGCCACACACAGGATGGCCCAACCACCGTTTTTCATGTATTCATTGTTATATCTTTGGACCACCCTGCACAAGAAAAACATACAACTTTATAAAAGATCAATTTGGCCTTTAACTCTTTTGGGTGCATTATTTGAGTATTCAGATAAACTTTGCCATAAAGAGTTTTTCTTTTGTAAAAAGGTTGTGGAGACAGTGCCACTATTGCCTGCAGACTGTGTCTGGTATTGCAGGTCATCTGAATTCAAGAGGCAATACTGCTATATCTGACACAGTCCATGTACAAGAGTGGCTGTCAGGGATACAACTTAGGACCTCCTGTACTCCAGTCATTAGCTCTCCCTGCTGCACCATTCAGACCTTTGGACAGTTCCCCTGCATACCTTAGCCTCTTTCCCAGATCCCTGTTCTAGCTCCACCTGTTCCTGTTTAGGAGTCACTGTAAAAGCCTGGCCCTGCTACTCCTTCAGTGCGTGATTATTGTGCTTCACATGCTCAGTGAAGCTCCTCTTCTGCCTGCTTCTCTACAAACTAACTGAGATCACCTGATATAGACCTCTGGCTTTCCTCCTGTCTATGATACCCGCCTCCTCCTTTGTACTGCAACCTGAGACCACCTGATACTGACCTCTGGCTTTCCTCCTGCCCACGATACCCGCCTCCTAATTTGTACCGCAACTGAGACCACCTGATTCTGACATCTGGCTCTCCCCTGACTACTCTCTGGACCTGCATGATTGCTACACCTGTGGCTCCAAACCTAGAATGGCGCTGTTTTTTTTGTTTTTTTTTTAAAAAGGCAGACTTTTTACCTAATAATGAAGATGATCTCTATCAATAGGATATCCTATCAATGTCTGATTGGTGGGAGGCTGAGCTGAGCAAAGCCTACGGATGGGTTGCATCATTTTGTTCGCAGGTCTCATGAAGGATGCCATCTGTGGAGGTGCCTGGGAGTGAAGATGGAAGCAGGAACAGTGAGAGGAGAGTATCTGTACTGTATGTGTGATCTGGGGTCTATATAAAGGAAGTGACTGATCTGGGATCTGTATATATGGGGTCTGATCTGAGATTTTTATTAAGCTGGTCTGGTCTGTATAACAGGGGTTAGATGTTATTTAAATTTGATGAAATATCATTATCAATATATAGATTATCAATATCAGATCGGTGAGAGTCAGACTTTCGAAAACCCACTCTGATCAGCTCAACTATTTAGAAAGGACCTTAGTGCAACTGATGTGGAAAGGATACAGTACATTGAAAAGAGACGGTGCGGGGCAATATCCTGCTACCATTTTGGAATACGTACGACTTTTTGATAGCTTTTTATAGCATTTTTTCTTGGAAATGGGTGACCAAAAAACTGCATTTCTTGCTTTTCTTTCTTCTGACGTGCATTGTGCGGGGTAAATAATGCGCTACTTTGATAGATTGGACTTTTACGGACGCAGCGATACCAAGAAAGTATTTTTGTTTTATTATTTAGATTCTTTTATTATAAATATGACAAAAGTTTTTTCTTTTTGAACTTTTATTACTTTTTTTTCTTAATAATTAGTAAAACTTTATTGACCTTTTTTTTTACCTCTCTTTTTTAGTCCCCAGGGGGGACCACAACCAGCGATGCTTTGATTGTTCCTGCAGTATGTTGTAATGCCATAGCATTACATTATACTGCGATCAGGCAGGAAGTCTATCAAGCCGTCCCTATGGGGATGGCTTGATAGGCATTCTGCGAAGACAGCCCTGAAGCCTTTCAGAAGGCCCCTGGCTGCCATGACACCTGCACGGCTCCCCCGATCTCATCGGGGCGGGCTGTACGGGACCCCCGAATGATTTATATCGAAAGTAAATTCCCAGCAATGTGTGTGAGAGCGGCCTTAAGAAACAAAGGTTTTAAGTGTTTATGCTAACAATGTTAAGTAAAAAAACCCTGAGAATTACACTTGCAACTGTAAGTATCTGGTTTTTCCTTCTTTTAATAAAACTATTTTCCGCACCGGGTACCACCTTTCTACGCCACTGCCTCACTCACCTTCTAGGTGCTCTCCTTAAGGAGTGATGATACCCCTCCTGACCCACCTCTATAGGCCTCTCACTAGCCAAGCCAGGATCCTACTGCACACTGATGAGGGGCAAACACCCCAAAACATCTGATATTGACTTGCAGGAATGCTGCCTTCCAATAGGTGGCGCTGCAGAGGTATTGTTTCATCTTCCTTATTTGCATATTTCCCAGAGAAGCATGCATGGCCTTATAAGTCTCCTCACACCTTTTGGATGCTTTCCGTAAGCAGTAATGATATCTACCTGACCCTCTGCTATGAATGAACTGCGTTGTGCAGTACAAAGCAATGAATACAATGAAGAGGACAAGGCATTTGCCACAGGGCCAAACTCACTTCAGACAGCTGACCAGCAGGAGTGCTGTGAGTCCGACCCCTGATATTGATGGCCTACCTTAAGCATAGGTAGTCATTTTTAATAATAAGATAACCCCTTTAAGAGAGGTCTAGTTTGGGGGCCTCTTTCTTAAGAAGGAGTTTAAATTGAGAGGGGATCTCGCCAGGGGTCACTGTTACTTGAGAGGCTCTGTATTTATTTAAAGGGAAACCTGTCATTTCCTTTATGAAAGAAACCAGTGGTCGAGACAACGCCTCAGCCAGTGGGTTATAGAATGGGTGCCTAGAGAAAAAGTCAGTCTGGCGCTAATGGCAAAGACTAAAAAATGGAAACAGTGATTGGTAAATATAAGCGTCATATATGGGGTCTAGTGACCCTGTCCTAAGGACATCCAGGGGAGAGCTGTAGCAAGGAGTAGTCTGGGGTGACATGGCTTCCCAGAGCATAAAATTGGGTTCAAGAAAAAGAAGAAAAACTCTCCTGCGCTCAGAGTACAGACACACCATATAGGGCAGGGGTGCCAAAACTTTTAGAGACCGTGTGGCGCAAAGTGTTAAGGCAACAGTATGCAGTCCTAAGCTCTCAGTTCCAGTCCTGCATGGTTCAGGTAGGTAGCTCAAGGTTGACTCATCCTTCTGAGGTCTGTAAAATGAGTACTCAGCTTGGTGGTGGTGGGGTAATAAAAAAAAAAAATTACCTGAAAGCGCTGCAGAATAAGTTGGCGCTATACAAATAACAAGCCCCTTCCCCTTTCCTAGCTGGAGTACCATTGGTGCGGATTTTGACTGGAAATCAGTTGGCTTCCCGCTGTCAGCGCTCCCTGGCTTCTGGTTTGTAGTGGCCGTACCTGCTGGGAACCGGAAGCTGGGAAGCACTGGCACCGGGAAGCCTTTGGAAGAGGTGAGGGGGAGCGCCACATAGTATGAAATCAGCTGTGGATACGCAACTGATTTCTTGTCAAAATCCATAGCAATAGTGCGGATGTTGACTGTGTTTTTGATGTGCAAATTGCCACGGAAAATGTTGCTGTGGACATGCCGCAGCGTTTCCACCATGTGTGGACATATTGAGGTATGCTGTAGTAATATAGTAGCATTACTACAGTAGTGTAAAATAGTAGTAATATTAACCCCACTCAGTAACACCAGTAATAATAGTAACCCCCTCAGCAGCCCCAGTAATAATATTAACCCTTTCAGTAGTCCCAGTAATAATACTAACCCCCTCAGTAGTAATATTAACCCCTTCAGTAGCCTGAGTAATAATTACCCCACAGTAACCCCAGTAATAATAGTAACCCCCTCAGCAGCCCCAGTAATAATATTACCCCCCTCAGTAGTAATATTATTCCCCACTGCAGCCCCAATAGTAATATTAACCCCTCTCAGTAGCCCCAGAAATAAGTGTCCCAATCAGCAGTCCCAGTAATAATATTAATTCCTTCAGTAGCCCCAGTAGTACCCCCCAACCCATATACTTACCTCCTTCTTGTAGACGGCGCCGCTCCACCTCTTCTCGGCGCTGAGCCTGGGTGCACACTGATGTCAGTGTGTGTGCGCAGAGCCCTTCCTCCCTTGTTCTCTCCTGCAGAACTAAACGGGAGGAGAATAACAGGTGCACACTGACTTGATTACCGACGGGAAGCTGCGGCACGGGGTGCTGCGTGCCAGCAGGGAGGGCTCTGTGTGCCGTCTCTGGCACGTGTGCCATAGGTTCACCACCACTGATATAGGGAGTGGTAGTGAATCACCTTGAATGTGTAGTGAATTTTGGATCAAATATCACGTGAATTGTATGAGGAATAAGAGGCAAATTTATTTGACTAACAAACCAAAAATCCAATGAAAGGAAATCAAAAGTATAGTGCGATGCGTTTCAGAATTTAAAATGCTCCTTTTTCAAGCACAAGTCTATAGGTGTCAGAATATGGAAAACATTTCATGCATAGGATGAAAATACAAAGTAATACAGAAAAATAAGTAGAATGAAAAATAAAATAATAAAAGAAATTTTCAATTTAAAAGGCAGCAATTCCCTCTAAAGATAGCATTTGCGATGACGATCAATAAGGTTGAAGGGCAAACACTTAATGTAGCAGGTCTACATTTAGAGAAAACATGTTTTTCTCCTGGGCAGCTGTATGTGGCGGCTCACATGTATACAGCCCACAAAACCCTTATATCCTAGCAGAAGATGGCAAGACCAAAAACATACAGATCTGGGCTGACAGCAGATCGCCGTTACATTCCTTTCACTATTTTAACTTTTTACGTTTCAATATACAGTAAAACACAGAATAGAGAAAGAAATACAAATTCCACGCGGACAAAGTTGCGGGTAAGAAGCTAGTGATACATAATTTCTTTAGTCTCGGCTTACTGGGCGGATATGGCAATGCTTTCGGTTGGCATTGGCAGTGGGTCGTTTTCTTTTTAAAAAATACATTTTTATTTTGTCATTTTTTTTAAACTTATTTTTGTAACTATTTTTAGCATCTATGTCCTGCTTGATGTCATATAAGACCTCTGTGGGTCATTCACACTGTCTTTTTCTAACTTTTCCACTGTAGCTGGGGCATCCATAGAAGCAGCATGTGTAGGAGCCCCAGTTACAGGGAAAAACATCCCCCTGTAGTGACAGTTGTCACTGGCAGAGCTGATCAGGGTCTGCTAAGAGGCTGCAGCTCTGACATGCTGGGAGTCGCCAGCGAATACATATAGAAAATGGAGGTGCTGCAACCAATAAGATTTCAGTTAACATTTTCCTAGGGCAGGCTAAGTAATGAAAGAAGTGATTGGATTTGTTGGTAAAACAGTGACTTGATTGGTACGTTTTTGTCTGGTTTGCATACAGGAGCTCCACCTGTTGATGGTATTTGGTACTGCAGCTGATGGGCAGAAGACGGCACTTTTACTTTTTTAAAGCATTTTTATTTTAACCATTTTAAATTTCACTCAGCAGTGAAGAAAGTCTAAACTTCAGAGAACCACATGCTTTATCTTAATTAATGTTGTCATCTTAAGGAGTATCAATCATAGAACAATCTTATTAAGTATGGCATTATGGCCTCCTATGAATTAAGCCGCTATAGCTCTCACCACTAATGCTGACCCTGGCCCACAGTAAAAAACATCCTGACCTTTCAGCATTGCTGAATCGGTGATACACACGGCAGCTTTCCCTTATGGGAGCATCTGTGGCTGCACTCATGATTTCTCACTTAGATGAAGTTGCTGAACCTGTCGTTGGCGGTGTTAGGGTGGCATCTGTGGCTGGCAGTGTTTTGGCTGCTTCTCAGCTGGCATTGTTATGAAGTCAACCGTGGCTGGCATTTTTCAATAAGGGTATATATGGCTTTCAATTATAAGAGCATGTTTCTCAACTACTCTGCACTCAAGGTACATACTAATGACTGGTCAAAATTAATTGTCGGCTGGCGGGACAATAACCCAACGCGGTCAAGCATTAAACTCACTCCATCTGTAGCTCCCGTCCAGTGACTACTGCTGCTGTAATCAAACTGTGACCCCTAACCTCTCCCCCCAGTGTCTGCGTTCCTGTCCTATGCTCAATGCAGACCCCAGGCAGAGAGATCAGGGTTCACATTCAGGTTCTACAGCAGCATTGGCTGCCGGATAGGAGCTACAGAGGGAGTTAAATGCTTCATAGTGTCAGGTTGCTGCTCAACCAGAGGTCCACATATGGGGAAACTATTACTACTGGGGCCACTATTACTACTGGGGCCACTAAGGGGGTCACTATTACTACTGGGGCCACTAAGGGGGTCACTATTAATACTGGGGCCACTAAAGGAGTCACTATTACTACTGGGGCCACTAAGGGGGGGGGTCACTATTACTACTGGGGCCACTAAAGTAGTCACTATTACTACTGGGGCCACTAAGGGGGTCACTATTACTACTGGGGCCACTAAGGGGGTCACTATTACTACTGGGGACACTAAAGGAGTCACTATAACTACTGGGGCCACTAAAGGGGTCACTGTTACTACTGGGGCCACTAAAGGAGTCACTATTACTACTGGGGCCACTAAGGGGGTCACTATTACTACTGGGACCACTAAGGGGATCATTATTACTACTTGGGCCACTAAGAGGGACACTCACTATTGGGGCCACTACTGGGGTCCCTATTACTCTGTCACTTCAGATAAGTCTCAGTGATTTAAATATGTGTTGGGTATCTTCTGTATTGTCGCTTTCAATGCCTATAAAATGAGTGTTTTTGTGTGTGGGCGGCACCTTCTCACACTTCGCCTTAGTCATCAGAAAGATGCGGGTCACCCCTACCTGTACATTTTATCATAATTGTAATTAGCATCATTTTTACCATTCACAGTAAATGCAGGTAATGTGTCATATGAGCATTCTCAGCTATGGGCATGCAGTGGATATCTCTTATGTTCCGTTATGAACATTTTTGGTTCCAGTGGGTCTATAAAAAATGTTTGCCAGTCATGAGTTTTGAATAAATTGCCAAAATAGAAAAAAATAAATAAAATCCGGTTGGCAGCCATGGCAACCTGTGGCTTGCAGTATTACTGTATAGTGGCAACTGTGGCTGGCACATGGTTATGAGGGCATGTGTTGCTTGAACTTACAGGGGATGGACAAAAATATGGAAACGCCATATGAAATGCATGGGATTTAATTATTAGCACTAAGCTACCATTTTTCACTCCTGCTTGGCTAAGAGCTTTCCTGCCAAATTTGTGCGTACTTCACCTCTTGCTCTGCTCTGGGTGGTTTTGGGAGCCGGCTGGTAGCAGACGCTGAGTGGCTCAAACGCCTGACCAATGGAACCTTATTGCTTGGGCAGATCTTTACTTCTGCCTGGCAGATCTGTGTCATATAACCTCCACTCAAAATCTGTCTCTACATGTCTTATTGAAATAGGATTTATAACCCCATGTAATTTAAGGCATGCATTTCATATGATGTTTCTGTATTTTTGTCCGCTCCCTGTATAAGAGCATTGTGTGTGCACTAAAGCTGGATACTGGTTGACTGTGCTGGGATGTTTCTGCGGCTGGCATTTTTGGTAACATCTGTTTTTGCAATAAAGGAGTGACTAATAGCTGGCAGTGTTATAAAACTTAGTAGTAGTATTAATGATGTACCTGCGGCGGGGGTTTTCCAGTGGCCCTGTTATTGGGATATAGTAATAAGGGTATATTTGGTTTGCTTACGTGGAAGGAACTGGCTTTGCACTTCTTGGGCAACCAGTGGGTTCTATTGTTATGGCGGCATCTGTAGCTGTCAGTGTCATGTGGAATATGTGGCTGGCATGCATAGGGACTTCTGGGGTGGGAAGTTTGTGCTTATTTTTGGTCATCATCGTCTCTAATCCAAAAGTAGAGTCGGATTGGACCCCGCCATTGACTGCATGGTTGGAGCCTGCCAAGGTGCATGCTCTGCTAAACTGCAATCCTTTAGGACGTCACATACCATTCATTCCATGTGCACATATGCCAGAGGTGTAGCTAAAAGCCCGTGGGCCTGTAATATACAGCCCAATGATGTGCCAAGTTTCATTTGTTTAAACTGTGTTAAAGTTGAGTGTATATGTGTTTCTGTGATTCTGGTCAGCAGCCCCTGCAATGGGAATGTGATGCTGGAGGGACACAGCCCTATGAGGTCAGCCTGCCTGTCTGCAGACACAGTATGAGAAGGAAGCAGGATGTGATGACACAGAGAGAGCAGCAGCCATCTTTGCAGAGAGAGTACCAAGTGTCTGTGCTGCATGGAGAGTGTGTGGAGATCTTATAGGACTTTCCTGTGCAGCTAACCTGTGTGTAATTCAGTCCAGAGGCAGACAGAGTGTAAAGAGACAGTATGTTCAGTGCAGCCATGCTGAAAGGACTGTGCCCAATGACTAACCGGTAATACTGACATTGTGGCTGTGGACATTGCCGCCAAAGCTAAAGACTGGCAGTGCTGTTGAGTACCGGAGGGTAACTGCACAACCCTGGCTTATATCACCCCGCGGTGTATGGATTCTGCAGGACTGTCAGTGTGCTGAGCTACTTGCTGTTGGATCCCATTTCATCCATTTGGTTTTCCTGCCTGCTGAGAAGGATCTTATTGCCTCGGATGTTGTGATAACCGTGAGGAGAGGACGCTTCGCTATACAAGAAAGGGACGACATTGGGCCCCAACGCGTGCTTCTACAAACTGTAAGCAGTCCACCCGGGCCCCTGGTAAGAGGGGTGCGCACCCAAATGTGAAGTTAGGGTCAGTTAGGGTTAGTTTTGGGACTATTGTTCTTTCAGTGTCCGTGCTGTGGAGGTGGACATAGTAAACGTGGAATATATTGTGAAATCTAACTTGAATTGTTCCAACTATACTGTGTATTTTACTTGTCATTATTCCTGTTCTTTTACCATTAACTTGCCTTTATTAACCTGTAGTAAATACATTTTTCTTAACTTGACCCCCCCGTGTGCGTCCTTTCTGGTTGCAGAGACCAAACCACCTGCCTTGCTCTCGGTTCACAGGCCCATATGCAAAAGTTAAGCATGGCCGGAAACCAACCCTCCTTCCATCCCGCATCATTAGGTCTCCTAAAAGATTAAGGGTTAACTAGAGGCTCTTGGGCTCAAATGCAAAATCTGTAGCAGGGCCCCTATCTACTACATGTCATTTATAATATGGCGTTTTCTTATATGATAGCGGGGCCTTTGAGCACCCTAAGGCTAAAGGGCCCGGTATCGACTGCTACCTCTGCCCCCCCTATAGCTACGCCCCAACATACGCCTCTCATTCCTTGCTTGGCATATTGTTCCATTTAAGTCTACAATACCATGCAAAGCATGATGGGAATTTTATTCCAAGGATGACAGGTTATATCCTTTTGATAGATACAAAGCCAAACTCTATCTCTATTGAATACTTTTCTTAGGCCTCTTCTTTCCCTCAATCTCTGCTACAGTTAAAAGCTTCTCCAGACACGCTCTCCTTCCAAACACCGCTGTCGCTGTAACAACAAGCGCACCTCCCCGCTGTGAATAAGAATGGGTCCCTAGCGTCTTTAATTGGTTATGTCTCCGCGCTGTCATGTTCTCTACTTGCAGAGATTGTCTGACCCTCCCTTCATCCAAAAAACAGGATGATTACCAACGAGAACGCCGACGAGTGTTTATAACCCTCTCGTCACTGCAGAACATCTCCCCAGCCTGCCATTAGGATTTTGTGGTCGCCTGCTCTAAACACTACATATGTAGCAGAGCTGAATTTGTCACTTAGCTGGTTTTAGTGCGCAGCGACAGCTCATCTGAGTCTTGTTCAAAACTATAAATTACACATCAAGACAAATTATTCCAAATGACAAACTCATCTGTTGTACATCTGCTATTCCAGCGCTCGGTTACACGGGGCTGCACATATACTCGCATTTCTCAGAACTTGAGTTGCATGATAAGACTTTTGTGTCAGTTTGTGTCAACCGGTACCCCCACCTAACCGGAAAACTTTTTGCCCACCATATCTACTGATAAATGCGGATTTATAGAGAATACAAGAATTTTTTTGTATAATGAGATTGTTCTGTATATCAATGAGGCATGATAGGTCATTGCATCGCCCCACTACCTGTGTAGGGTGTGCTTTCCTTTACATCACATTGGTACCTATGAGCCCTCAAAGACTAGGAGCCCCAGTTTGGACTCCTTCCTCTGCAAAGCCAATGAATAGGAAGGATGAGGGGTGGAGCAAACCTAATGGTACCAAAGTCTTGGGTCCCAGATAAATATCCAGAGACCGAAAGCCTTAGAGAGGGTTGCGAAAATTAGATGAATTGTGGAGGTGCTACCAGGCAGAAGAACCCACCAACAGTGGGCATGCCAGATGTGTGGAGGTCTAAAGAAAGAAACTGGTGGATAGGTGCGACTCTCCAGAAAAGGTAGCTGGACGGTAGATAAATTAAAAACTAGCATAAGATACGCTTTTCAGGGTTAACCCCTTCATCAGTCAAGCTGGGTGGGACATCACACTTGGGACTAAAGGCATATGGATCCCAAAAGTGCTGGTGGTGCCAGTGGTGGAGCTGGGGACACCAGGAGGAGTGGGAGAGAGTAACACCTATTCACCAGTTTTTTTTAGGGAAATGAAGTCCAGCAGTTCTGTCTGGATTGACATCTATGGGCACCATAGGGGAAATAGCATTGATTCTCTTGATTAGTTGGGTTTCTAGAAATATAGGAGGGAGTACATGAAATTATAGTAAGTAAAAATGTAACGAATTTTAGTAAGCGAGATTCACAGAAAAGTGTTATCTATGCTTTAATAAAAATTTCAATTCAATTACTAATCAAATTATATAAAAAAAACTGACTGTGCTCTATAATGTCCCAAACTATAATAACCGCCTCGAAAAGGGCAACTTCACACTGGAACCTGAATGCCTTTCCCTATCTTTTCCTAATCAAAAATAGGTTGGGAATAACACAAGGGAGAGGTACTAGTTACCCAGGTTAGGAAAAAAATAATAAATCCAAAAATATTAACTCTTTCCAACTCACTGTCTGACGTCTGAAGACATTATGATTTACGGCTGTACAGCTCCGATGCTGAAAGACGTCCATTGGGGTACTCTTACTGGATATTGCCAGCCTCTCTGCTGTCGGAGCCTATCCAATGTGTCACCTCATGCAGTACTGGCTTTAGCCAACATATACCGTGTTTCCCCGAAAATAAGACAGTGTCTTATATTAATTTTTGTTCAAAAAGGTTTAACTTTTAGGTTTTACGTGTCTGCCTGGACACTATTTAAATTGACTTTTTTAAAATTAACTGTTAGCAAAGCTTTATTTTTGAGTAGGGCTTATATTTCAAGCTTCCTCAAAAAGCCTGAAAAATCATTTTGCATCCTCAAAAATTCTGGAAAATCATGCTATGTCTTATTTTCAGGGTATGTCTTATTTTCAGGGAAACAGGGTAGCGCCGTTGTATAACAGCAGAAAAAGAGTAAGCCCCCTAGGAAAACCAGGCTACAAATTGGATTGGAAAGGGTTAATACAAAATACCACCACCAAAATGAAAAATTGCGAACAAACAATCCTTTTTCTCTTCCTACGCGTTTCATGCCTAAATTCAAAGGGCTCGTCAGGGATCTCCACCAAAAAATACCACCAAATTGTTTTAGGCTGCCTGTCCACGGGCGGGTTTGAATTGCGTTCCCCACGGCGATAATCCGGCCACAGTGAATGCAGTTTAAAGCTTTCGATAGCGTTGCCATGGAGAGCCCTTCCCCCCCTGTCCATGAGTGGAGAATACTTGCAATTCTCCGTTTGCGGTTGGCAATTTGCAGCATGCTGCGAATTTCAGCCTATCCGTCTGCCGGCTCCTGCTCCCGGGCGGCGGTATCCCGTGGATCTCCGCCGTGGGATACGACAACGCCCGTGGACAGGCAGCCTTTAGTGTGTGCTACCACCGACTCTGTACAGATAACTGTGGAGAAAGATTGCCAACTGTTTGTAAATTTCTTAAAAGTCCATAAAAACAGGAAACTTTTTTTTCAGTGTCTGTGAAAAATATAGCTGCGTTTGTGATTATAACCACTTCCAGCTCCTAGGATATGGCAGTAATGTGTTCCCATCAGCGCCTGTTTTACAGACATGGATCACTTATAATCTCTAGAATTCATGTGGAATTTCCAGTTTGTCCATAAAAATACTGTCAGTCCCTGATTTTGGGTACGCTGTCATACCCGCTGGGGAGGGAGGATGAAGGAGCTGTAATTCAGCCATGAACGTACTTATTGTTTTTGTGATCCAGAGCTGTAAATCCCCCGCATGTCTAACAGGTGGATGGCATGTAATGGCGTGGCGGCGAGGGACGGAGACAGAGGCAGCTATTTTTATCAAAAATAAACTTTACTGAACAAAAGTGTTATTTACTGTAATTCACTCCATAGACAGCTTTTGTAAATCCGCCCCATGGTGTTCTTCCTGCAGCAGCGAGTAGCTATTGTGGGAGGCGATGTGCGAAGCGGATCAATTAAGGAAACCCAAGAGGCTTCACTGACAGATACCCAAGTACAAAACCACCTGCTAAACGTTGTATTCACAAATGGTGCCAAACCGGGTCTGTCGCAAACATGAAGAAACCAAGGCCTCCGTCAGCCCAGACGTCCAAAGTCGTCCGTGACATTCAGCAGTGGATTGCTAAATAGCCCTCAAATATCAACTTGGAAACTGTCCCAGCAAGTTAGTGTATTTGCAACGACGTGTCAGCGAGGGCTGAAAGCTCTGAACCTGAACCCATACCGAATAATGTCTGCAGGAAACGAAGGAGCTCGGCAAAGAAAAACCCCTAAATTATTCTGCGTAGTTGCTGACTATGATCACTACAGAGCTTTTGGACGCATCGCCATATTTAATGGTGGACGAAGCATTGATCGGACAGCGTGAATTCACAGAATACAAGGTACTGGTCTACTGAAAATTTTCACCAGACTCCTAAAAGACTACTGCAGGATCAGGAATTTGGCGTTTGGTGGGAAGTGTCAGGAACACGAATAGTGGGCCCAATTTCTTTCGAATCAACCGTGAATACCTGTGCCTCAGTTTGTTTGGACATGTTAAACAGTTTTATGACCAAGTAACAGCAGAAGAAAGAATGTACCGCCTTTTCCAACAAGGTGAGACAACATGGCACACCTACCGCAACTCACTGGCAGGGGTTCATGAACTATTTATGGAAGAGCAGATTGTGAGCAGTTGGTTACGACCACCACATTTCCCAGACATGTCCAAATGCAATTTTATCTGTAGGGAGATTTAAGGCAAAAAGTGAGCACCAGTAATCTGCATATCCTAGATCATGGTTGTTAAACTCATTTTTACTGAGGGCCACATCAGCCTTATGGGTGCCTTCAAAGAGACGATTGTAAGACTGTATAGTAATAGTGTCTCTAGGAATAATAGTGACCCGCATAGTGACCCCAGAAGAAATAGTGCTCTCATAGTGGCCCCAGTAGTAATAGTGCTTACATAGTAGGCCCCGGTAGTAATAAGGCCCCTTGTAGTGTTCCCCAGTATCAATAGTGTTCCCATAGTAGCCCCAGTAGTACTAGAATCCTCCATACTGGCTATTGGCCTCTGACAAGTCGAAACCCCTACAGGTATTTCACTCACCCAGCCTGCAGCTCAAGTCTGGTGGCAGCAGCTGATATGCTTATAAATGTGTCCGAGGAGCAGGCCCTAGCCTAGGAGACAGTGGGGTAGAGTTTGGGCCCTGTCACAGTGGCACTATCGCATCCCAGCCAGAGGGTAACCAGAAACGCTTCCTTCTCTCTTCGACTCTCCACCCCTCATTACTCACATTTGGAAGTAGATACGCTGCATGGCAGATCATCATTCTGTCTCTTTCTCTCTCTCGGTGTTTAAGGGTAGCACTGGCATCTCCTGGGTAAAGCAGGCCCAGGGTAGACTTTGGATAACTCTCAGCCTCTGTCATTCCAGACCACACAGAGCAGATGGTGTCTGTGTGGCTCGCTTGCAGAACAGCACTCTTCTCTCTTAGGCTGCCTGTCCACGGGTGTTGCGGTATCCCACGGTGAAACTCCCTGAGCAGGGGCCGGCAGACAGATCTCCGCGGTCAGCCTATCTGACAGATAGGCTGACCGCGGAGAATCACGGCAATTCGCAGCATGTGCTTTTCATAGCAACGCTACGGAAAGCGTCGATTGCGCTCCCCGCGGCCGGATTATTGCCACGGGGAACGAAATTCAAAAACACCCGTGGAAAGGCAGCCTTACAAGCCCAGAACAGATCAGACAGAAAAAAGCCCAAAACAACCACTTGCACACACCTTGCAATCACATATATATAACAATGTCACATGACATACAAAAGATACATTTCCAGACATAACCCAGACCAATTCTGCAGCTAGGCAATATACAGCATATTCATACACATAGAAGACACTGACAATACAGTATACATGAGACAAATACATTCACACTGATGGAGGGGCCACTGCAAATGCTTACTTCACCCCTTGGCATTTGCACGAAGTACAGGACGGCGCATGTAGGCAATGAGGGGGGGGGGGGGGGGGATAAGGACAGTGGACACAGACTTTGCACTGTTGCCACTGCATCAGAGCTGCAGGCTGGATGAGTGGAATACCTGTTAGATTGCTGCACACCCGGCAGGCCACATGAAATGAGGTGGCGGGCTGGATTCAACATGTGTTTGACATGTGTGCCCTAGATGAACTCAAGGAAACCATCACGAACACTATCTGCCGTATCACCGTTGAAGAGGTGACGGCAGTATCAGACAACATTTTGTGATGTGCCTGGAGGTGCATGGAACTGAACGAGCACCTCTTCCACCACTTGTTGTAACATGTGGGTAAATCAATAAAATTTGGAAAAAACAAGCCCCTTGCTCATTCTTCCTATTGCAGTATTGCCACAGTTGGACTACTTTGCCATGGCGGGATGCACTACCAAGAATGCCAGAGCACAGCATCAGAGAGAGATTGACAACAGAAGTTGGTTGAGTCTACTGTGTGTGCTGTGGAGTGAAGGTACAACATTCTGCAAAGAGGACAGAAGCTGTAAGTACTGCTACCAGAGGCTTTAGTACCTTTGGACTGAGCAACCTAAGACTAGCAGGAGAACATATCTGGAGAGCGACATACTGTAAGTGAGGCCAATTTTGAGCCTAACATCAGGTGTACACATCACCAGGGTATTATACTAAGCCTATGACAGAAGCCTAGTAGACTCTGCAACAGGTGGAATCTAATAGGCTGAGTTAGAGGGCAAACATGGAGGCTTTTGTCAGTCTTGCAGCTGCTATGGGAACCCATTGGTACCTTGCAATCACACTGCGGGGTGCCAATGGGGAACAGAAGAAACCACCTCCCCCTGTCATCTGCTTACATGCTACAGCTGTGATTGACTGTGGCATGTTTTGGGGTTAAACTGAAAGGATCTGAAGTTTCTCTGGTCCTCGCAGTTAGAGCAGAAGCCTAGCTGTCAGTAGTCAGCCAAGGCACCACCATAAAAAGATGTATGTGCAGGTTTAAAGCCCATTGGAGAGGTCAGTAAAAAGGCGTATTGCCCATCACTAAGGCTAAGTTCACCCTGGCGAGCGCGATATGGGGCCGTGGATAACACCCTCATATCGCGCTCCCACCATATGAAAGCCCCGTGGATATGCACCCTGTATAATGGCTAACGGCAGACTAGCTGTGCCGTGTGTTCTTTCTCTGCTGTTGTCTGTTTCTAACATCAAGCTCTGCTCCTGAAGTGGTGAAGAGATGTGCAAGTTCTCTACTTTACACTTCCAATTTACTTGCTGGGTAAAGAGATGAAATATTAATACAAAATAGTGTGAATAACATCGCATATAACCTGCCCCCCCCCCCCCCCCCATTGAAAAAAATAAAGAAGTTTATCCCGAAGCAGAGAATCCCGGGGAGTGTTATTATTATGGGAATGTGTTATGGAGTCATTTACGTGGCCAGAACTGAGGTCTCTAATCCCTCTTCTTTTCCAATAACCCTACTTGTAGCAGATTGCATATGAAGAAAAGCATGAGGCTCAGATATGTCTATATGATACTCAGAGGCAGAACGAGAAGCTCTTGGGCCCCCATGCAAAATCTGTATCAAGGCCACTTACCTATCATGTGCTATTTACAATACTGGTGTCTTATTATGTGATGGAGGGCCTTTGGGCTTCCTAGGGGCCCGGTAGTGACTGCTACCCCTGCGTACCCTATAGCTACACCCCTGATGATGCTGGATTCACAAACAATGTGTATGTCACAGCAGCCAGTGAACAGAAAATATTCATTTTTTATTTACACAACCTCCACTCTGCCAACGACACTTCTTCTGCTCTAATCACCCCCTTGCATTCCCCATACAAGACTTCTTTCGTTTTTCCCTGCTCCTATGGATATCATTCTCATTTTTCATCTTGCTTTCCAATCCTCCAAATTTTAAACATTCACAGTAGGTAAATTGGTGATTTTTTTATTTGTTTGCACAGTGTGTTCTAAAAGTCGGGTTTCAGATGATTCTGTTCTTGGAATGAAGCATGATCGGCACATGAAACAGGTGTCAAATGAAAGATTAAGTTTTCCACCTCGAAATTAAAGAGGGTTCTTCTCCATGTGATAGGAGAAGACAAGATGGCAACGATTCAAAGCAACGCGCAGTGTGTGTTGGGACTCGTATGCGAGTACCATTATGTGTTTAACGAAGACAAGAGAATAACATTTATGGTTGGGATAGACAGTTGGAAGATATGGGAAGCCTGGTGGACCAAGAAAGTTCAGGAAGACCATCCGCTGGTGAAAACTCAGTTGAATACAGTTGAAGAAGTTATATCTGTAATCCAAATAAATCAGTGATTAGTCCTTCCAAAAATGACTGTACACAAAGTTCTGTAAAAACATCTTAGGCTGGGTTCACACAGGGCGGATTTGTCACAGAGTTTCCCTGCAGCAAATCCACCTGTGGCCGGCTGGAAATAACTTCCCAATCGAAGACTAGCCCTGACCCTAGTCTCTTCAGTACTGCATCTAGCTCCTGCTCACTCTCTGTACTTAGACCAATGACAGAGGAAGAAGTCTACAGATTGTTTACCTCTGCTTGCCCCACAACCTGTGCTAGTGACCCTCTCCCCTTATACCTTCTCCAGTCCCTCTCCCTGCACACCTTCTCCGGTCCCTCTTCCCTCATACCTCCTCTGGGCCCTCTCCTCATTGGTTATCTCCCACCACCTCTCACCACTATATTTAACTTCTCTTTGACCTTTGGCATCTTCCCCTCTTCATTCAAACACATTATCATATTCCCACTACTAAAGAAACCGACTCTTGACTCGACAGATGCTGCCAACTACTGACCCATTTCAAGTCTCCCCTTCATCTCCAAACTACTAGAATGCCTGGTTTACTCCCACCTTATAAGCTATCTATCGGAAAACTTTCTTCTTGACCCCTTACAGTCCAGCTTTCTCCCTCTACACTCAACAGAAACCGCCCTGACTAAAGTGTCAACCAATCTCCTGACGGCTAAATCCTACCTATCCAAACGCTCCTTCAGTGTCTCCTTTGCTGGCTCCACTTCCCCTCCTCTTCCCCTTGCTGTTGGTGTCCCCCAGGGCTTGGTCCTTGGCCCTCTCATTTTCTCCATCTACACAGCCCCTATTGGACAAACCATTAGGCTATCAGTACCATCTCTATGCTGACGACACCCAGTTATACACCTCCTCCCGTGACATCACAGCACCATTCCTCCAAAATGCCACTGACTGTCAGTCTGCTGTCTCTAACACTATGTCTCTACCTAAAGGTGAACCTCTCAAAAACTGACCTACTGGTGTTTCCACCCTCTATTAACCAACCTCATCCTGACATCTCCATCTCAGTGTGTGGCACCAACATAACTCCCAGACAGCACGCCCGCTGCCTTGGGGTTATATTACTCCAATCTCTCCTTCACCCCCTATATCCAATCTCTCACCCGAACATGCCATTTGCACCTCAAGAACATCGCAAGAATCCGCCCTTTTCTCACCATGGACACGCTAAAAACGCTTACTGTTGCCCTCATCCACTCTCGCCTCGATTATTACAACTCACTGCTGATTGGCCTCCCCCGTGCCAGACTCTACCCTCTCCAATCCATCCTAAATGCGGCAGCCAGGCTCATCTTCCTGTCCAGCCGCTACTCGGATGCCTCTGCCCTGTGCCAGTCACTGCACTGGCTGCCAGTCAAATACAGAATTCAATTTGAACTTACTACCTTCATCCACAAAGCCCTCCACAGCACTGCGTCTCCCTACATTGCTTCCCTCATCTCAATCCAACACCCAACCTGATAATATCCCCCCCCCCCCGTCCTACTGATTGCAATCCCTGCTAGCCATAATCAACCGCCCCCTGCAGTTATACCGATTCAGCCACAACACGGCTCACTTTTACCATTGTCTATGTGTATAGCACCCCACATTCTCCACCTCCCCATACCGTGCACATCTCCAGCCCCTTTACCTTCTGTATCACCCCACTATTTGTAATATGTAAGCTTATTGGAACCCCTCACGCCTACTGTCTCTATAAACTGATTATTACATGTAACCGTGGTTTTGTATCTGTTCTCCCTGTTTTGTAAGCGCTGCGGAATATGTTGGTGCTATATAAGTAAAGATTATTATTATACACAATAAGTACCACCGATTGGATGGCAGCATTCCTTCAAATCAATGTCCAAACCTACATGCAGGTCTTTAGAACAATCAATGGGAATAGGAAACCAAGCCAGAATCCATACACAGACAGCTGTTTTGGGGTGTTTGCCCCTCATCAGTGTGCAGCAGGTTTCTGGCTTGGCTGGTGAGAGGCCTGTGAAGTGGTTTGTGAGGGGTGTTGTTTCTCCTTAAGGAGAGCACCCAAAAAGTGTATGGAGACACCTAGGGGGTGAGTGAGGAGACTTATAAGGCCATGCATGCTCCTTTGGGTAATATATATACATAAGGAACATGGAACAACCAATAGGTGGCGCTGCAGACGTATTGTTCCACATCTTCCTTATTTGCATAATCATCTGAAACCCCACTATAACTTTTGAGACACACTGTACATGTATCATATAAGGGTTTGTTTGTATGCATGCCTACATATATGTGTATTTACTGTATATATGTATATCTACACTGAATGGCTGCTTTACAATTAGGGATTCTCTGTATGGAAATTTTAGATGAGAGCCTTCAGCATAAAATCCAGTGACAAAGTTTTCCATGGATCTCTTTCAATGGGAATGAGATTAGAATGAGAAACTCAAGTGATCTGAGCGACTTCATACGCGACATGGTCATCGGTTCTAGACTAGCCAGGGCTAGGATTTCACAAACTGCCAACTTTGTGGGGGTTTCCAAAAACACATACATTTTGCACCAATTTTAGTAGAAAAAGTACAATACAATTTCTCTCGAGTATGGAAACGCCCCATCTGTGGATGGAAACAATTGTTTGGTCACATGGCATGGCTCAGAAGGGAAGGAACACAGATTTGGCTTGAATAATTTTTGGACTTCAAGTCACATTTGCCCTGAAGTACCAGTGCAGTGGAACCTTCGGAAAAGTGACTCCATTTTGGAAGCTGCACCCCTTTGGGTATTCATCTGGGTTTGGGATTTTATTGGTATGTTACTTTATAATGTGGGGCATTTGTACGCTGTGTACATCAGGGCAGAATCATTTTTTGTTATAGGAAATGGGGGTGGAAAAAACATTGATTTGCCCTCTTTGTACAGTGACAGTGAGATTACGGTGATTTCAGATTTATACAGTTTCTTTTATGTTTTACTACTTTTGTACAATAAAACATTTTTCATTTTCGGAGAGTCATGACTTTATATTTTCCCATCTACGGATCAGTTTGGAGTACACACTTTTTGATTGCCTGTTTTGAGTGCAAACAACTACAACTTGGCCAATGTTTTTTCCGCACACCGATTCAGTATGATTATGGTGAAAATCTTTCCTTTACTTCGCCGTATGTAGAGAGCCATAACTTTTTCATTTTTCTATCGACCTAGCTGTGTGAAGGTTCGTCTTTTGTGTGAGTTAACATTTTCATTAGTATCATTTTGGGATGGACAATACACAACTTGTTGATCTATTTTTATTCTGTATTTTGGAAGGCGGGATGATGGAAATCAAAAATTCTGGCATTTTTTTTTTAATTTTACACAAAACAAAAAAAAGGTCAGCTCAACAGTAAAGTTGAACTTTAAAGGAAGTGCTGACATTTTTATCTTATTTATTGGATAATTTTTGTATTTCACAGACTTTACCATGCAGTTTAAGGGCGAGCACCCACTGGCGTTTGCGTTTTTCGTGGCGTTTTTCGCGGCGTTTTCGCGGCGTTTTCGCGGCTTTTCCATTAATTTCCATGGAGAAAAATAAGGACACATATGCAACTGACAGTTCCTATGTTAAAAACGCAAACGCAACGCAAAAAAACCGCCAGTGGACAGGAACACATGTTATCTCTATGCCTGTGCAGGAAAAACGCAAAACGCAAAACGCAGGTAAAAAAACGCCAGTGGGTGCTCGCCCTAACTGATATGTTAATTGTGTCCTGTATGTCATTTCATTTATGGTGACACTTAGTTTATGTAGGTTTTGTATTGTGAGGGAATGGCCACTGGACAGGGCTTGTCAATTTAAGCAGCCTAGACACGGATCTTCTAAACGCAGAGTCACATTTATTTTTCTTCACTAAGGGTCTGTTTATATATAGTGAAATGCTGTGGAATTTCTCCAGCGGAAAGCATTGCACCAAATTCTGCAGCATTTCCACATCCAAAACAGACAAAATCCGCACCATCGGTTTGCGTTTCCGCAGCTGTTTTCAGAAGATACGACACTTGCCCTCATCTCCAAAGTCCTGCGTTTCCTTCTCTGGACGCCGGGTGACATCTAGTGAGTGCAGCGCCGCTGACCACTTCCGTATCACCTGACCAGCGGCACTGTGTTTACTAGAGGTCGCCGGGCAGCCAGTGAAGGAAACGCCAAGAGCGCAAAGACTTCGTAGGTGAGAGGGAACTCGGCATCTTCGAAAATTGACTGCAGAAGTGCAGCTGATGCCGAGTCAAAATCCACACCGATAGTGTATAAAGAATTGTACTAATATATTTATGGTGCCAGTTTTTTTTAAGGGGGCATAATGTGTGTCATAATATTTAGAGTAACAGTATGTGAAACCATTATATAAAGGGGTGCAATGTGTGGCACTTTTAGGATTTTGCCCTAGTATAAAGGGTAAACGTGCTACAGAAGTAAGGAACCAAAAACTACTCTGCGTCGATGAGTCATTCCTGGGAGAAGTCATCATGTTGGTCTCGGACGGACGGAGAAGAAAAGGAAGGAGAATGACTCCAATCATGTGTGGCAATGTAAAATTTGCTGCGGCATGAATTGTGTGCAGCTATTGTTCATGGTGTAAGAAGAGATATTTGCTGGACTTAATCTTAAAGGGGCAATATCAGCCCCTCAATGTCTGATCTTGCATTCATGTGCTACTTTTCTATAAACTACAGACGGTAGGAGAGCAATCAAATGTAAGGGATTACATATACACATGGTGTGAACCATGTGTGTAGCCCATGAAGGGGTTTACCAGGCTATTTTGTGATGACCTAGTGTGGGGATAGGTTATCATTAGTTGATCGGTTGGGGTCCGCCGCTCAGGACCTGGCCAATTAGCTGTTCAGGCGCCCACTGTCACTGGCAAAACTGGAATGGAAGCAGATTGCTTCAATCGCTGTGTAGTGGTCTACACTGGTAATTGCAGGTGCAGCTTTCATTGATCTTAATGGGACCACAGCCTGCAATTACCAGTGCCGACCAGTGGTCAGAGCGATCTACTTCCATTCCATATCGTGTGTCTTGCTGGTGACGATAGGTGCTTAAACAGCTGATCGGTCAGGATCCTCAGCCGTGGATTGATGAGCTATTCTGAGTATAAGGCCTCATGTCCACGGGGAAAATCAGGCCCGCCGCGGATTCTTCATGCAGAATCCCGCAGCGAGTCCCTCCTTTCCCGGGGACATGAGGCCTAAAAAGAAGAATTACTTACCTGTCCGGACGCTGCGGATCTTCCCTCTGTCGCAGTCGGATCTTCTTTCTGTGGCCCGGCGGATGTGCTCGGCATGCCGGCAGCGTGCCGCGCGCATGCGCTGTGCACTCTTTTTTTTTTAAACTCCTGCTCTCCCCGCACCAGAGAGCAGGAATTCAGCTGCGGGTGTGCCGCGGATCCGGACGGCTTCCATAGACTTAGACCCACACTAAAATGGAGCATGCTGCGGGTGTTTTCCCGCGCACGCAATCTGCGCCTCAAGGGAAAATGACATCCGCAGGTATTTAATTACCTGCGGGTGTCCAATGCATCCCTATGGGGCGCGGATCACGGTGACCCGCTGCGGATCTGTTCCCGTGGACATGAAGCCTAAGGGTGCCTACCCACTAGTGATATATTTTCTTGTGAGAGCGAGTGCCTTGCAGCGCAGAGAAAACTCTGCGATATCGCTCAGTGTTTTCATGGGGCTGGCAGCACCAGCGCCAGCCCCATTGAAAACACAGGGAGATCATCGCGGACTTCTGCCACACTGGGGCCAGAGTATAATTTTTTTTACTTTTTTTTACAGCTAGGGCTGATTTTCAGGGAAGTGCTTATATTTCAAGTCCTTCCCGGAAAATCATCCCTGCAGGGGTGCCTGCAACCCACTACTTTCAATTGGGCCGCAGCGCCAAACTCATTGAAAGCAATGGAATAGCATCACGGACTTCTGCCACAGCTGTCACAGCTATGGCAAAGGATTCCTTCATCCCTGCGGATGAAGGAATTATACTCACCTAGAACAGCTGTAAGGCTCTCCTCTCTGGCCCCATCAGTTGTCTTCTGTCTTCTGGAGGCTGGGGATTGAAAGGGCTTTTATTTCAAGCCCTTCCCTGAAAATCATCGCTGTGGGGGTTGCCTGCAACCCATTGCTTTCAATGGGGTTGCAGCAGTGCCGACCCTACTGAAAGCAATAGGATAACATCACAGTCTTCTGCCACAACTGTGACAGCTGTCACAGATTAGTCAAGTGTCAGCAGCACTCACTCCCAGATCCAATAATAGAGAGGTGTACCTGATTAGATTCAGATCCAAGGAACAACTGAAGAAAAGAGCGAGGACAGCAGTATATGGGGCTGCCGCCGGCCCCGTTGAAAGCACTGAGAGATATTGCAGATTTTTTCTCTGCGTTGTGAGGCTTGAGAGTAAAAATCGGAAATGAGTAGGAAACCATTGAAAATCATTGTTTTTATAATCATGTGTTTTCATTCGTTCTCGCATCGCAGGAAAATATATCGCTAGTGGGTAGGCACCCTGAGACCTCAATAAAAATACCCCAAAAGCCCCTTTAACCATGCAGATATTGGTCTGTATAGGTACAGTGGTCACTGAGTCAAGTGTGGCGCAGAGTGTAACATAGTTACATAGTTCGTTAGGCCGAATGAAGACAATGTCCATCTAGTTCAGCCTGTCTATCCTCCTGTGTTGCTGATCCAGAGGAAGGCAAAAAAAACCCCAAGAGGCAGGAGCCAATTAGCCCTTTTGGGGGAAAAATTCCTTCCCGACTCCCTAATGGCAATTAGACTAATCCCTGGATCAACCCCTAATAGTTCCTACCTGCCTATATACCCGGATTAACAAATAACCTAAGATTTATATCCTATAATGTCCTTCCGCTCCATAAAGACATCAAGTCCCCTTTTAAACTCCTCTATGGATTTTGCCATCACCACTTCCTCAGGCAGACAGTTCCACAGTCTCACTGCTCTTACAGTAAAGAACCCCCTTTCTATGTTGGTGATGAAACCTGCTTTCTTCTAGACGTAGCGATGCCCTCTTGTTACCGTCACAGTCCTGGGTATAAACAGATCCTGGGAGAGATCCTTGTATTGTCCCCTCATGTACTTATACATGGTTGTTTGGTCGCCTCTTAACCTTTTTTCCAGGGTGAATAATCCCAGCTTTGATGCCTCTCTGGGTATTCCAGTCCCGTCATTCCATGTATTAGTTTAGTTGCCCTTCTTTGAACCCCCTCCAGCACTGTAACATCTTTCCTGAGCGCCGGTGACCAGAACTGTACACAGTATTCCATGTGAGGCCTGACAAGTGCCTTATATAGTGGAAGAATAATGTTCTCGCCCCTTGCCCCTATACCTCCTTTAATGCACCTCACGACTTTAAGCTCTCACCTACAACCTAAAGGCTGCAAGTTCAATCCCCACATGATTCAGGTAGCCTGCTCAAGGTTGACTCATCCTTCCAAGGTCGGTAAAATGAGAACCCAGCTTGGTTGGGTATAATAAGTAATAATTACCTGAAAGCGCTGCGGAATAAGTTGGCGCTATACAAATACCAAGATATTTATATTCTTAAAGAGAACTATATGCAGGTAGCTTTATTTTTTTACATTTTTTTAGGAAAAGTCACACCTATAGAAAAAGAGCAATACCTGAATAGTTATCTGATAAACAGACTTTCACTTGCATGGCACATCTGACTACAAAGGGCAAGAATGCCCAAGAACTGCTTCCTGGATTCAGTATTGGAGCCGGTTCTATTCATTTGCAGCATTTAGCAGATTCCTTGCACACAGCTGCAGAGACGGACAAGTCCCTAAATGTCTATCCTGTCCCACCTTCCTGAGCGCAGGAAGGTGACCCACTCCCCGGGACACGCTGCTTGAGATGCACACCACGTCTGGCGCTCACAATTACACACTATTTACCTAGCAGCATATGGCGGCACGGAGCAGGTGTCTGCCTAATGAAACACTACACTTCAATTATGCATCTGGGAAGCTGCCTCACTTCTGTCCTGATTAGGAGAATGATGTGTCTTTATTTATTTATTTAGGTATTTTTTATTTTAATTAACCGAATCACAATTTAAAGGGACCTTTCGGTCCTGGAGAAACAAAAATGGTTGATCCACTTCTCTGACTAGTCTAGGACACTAAATGCTGATGTGACCGGCCAGCACTGGTGAATCAACGCAGGTGTAGTGTCATAGGCATCATTCCCATGGGTGTTGCAGTTCTCGGCATCGTGAGCGAAAAAAGATCAAGTTGCGGCTCAATCTCGCGTTTTCTCGCCCAGTGACATGGCTCAGTGTGGTGTATATACACCGGAGCCCAGAGTGTCTTCGGCCAGGGAAAGAAAGTTTAGCGATGCTAAACTGTTTCCGCCCCTCTCCCTCACCCTTCCTTTAATAGAAGCTCTCATAGAAGCTTATGGGAGCTGCTGGCAAAGGAAGGGCGAGGGAGGGGGAAGGAGCTTAGCAGTGCAAGCTGCTGATAAAGTTCCTCCCTCCCCGTCCCCTTGCTGGCAGCTCCCATTGGCTTTATGGTAGCTGCCACCTCATTCGCTGCCAAAAGATAGACCTATCTTTTTGCAGCCGTGCGTAAAATCGGCCGTCCTGAATCTGCAGTGTATTGACTATCTTTTCCTAAGTGAATGATAATCGTTCGGTCTAAACGTGAGCCAACGACTGAACGACAAATGAGAATGGTTTACCTTTCACTCCTTGTACATTTTAAGGTTTCTTTCACATGAGCGCATATCGGCCGCCCGTTTTCATTGCCGGCTGATATGCGCTGTGATCTGAGGTATTGGATTCCAATGCATCAGATCACATGGCCGTATTTCTGAGACATAAAAACGCCCAGACCCGGAACATAGTCGTGGAACTATGTTTTGGGTCAGAATACGTTGGCCGCTGCATATACTCCTATGGGAGCCCATGGTAGCGGCCGTAGGTGGGAGGGAGTTTAGCAGCATGGCTACTAAACTTCCTCCCTCCATTCTTCTACCCCGGTGCGCATATATCTATATTACACTCAAGTTCGGCACTATGGAGCAATTCCAGCAAGCTCATTAGTCCTGATTCACGATTCCAGCAAGCTGATTGGTTGTTTGGGTTTTCTGATTCAACCTGATTGGTTGTTTGGGTTCCCTGATTCAACCTGATTGGTTGTTAGTGCCGAACTTGAGTGTAATATAGATATATGCCCACCGTGCAGGCTCACCTCTCTTCCTCCCCCCTCGTTCTGTGCAATGGGAGGGGGCGGGATGGGGTAGAGCTAAGCGCCAATCCGTTCCGCCTCCTCCCATTGATGGCTATGGACAAGGGCGGGACACGTGCGGAGCTAAGCATCCACCTCTCTCCGCCCCTTGTCCATAGCCATCAATGGGAGGAGGTGGGGCGGACAGGCGCTTAGTTCCGCCCCACCCCGCCCCCTCCCATTGCACAGAACGAGCGGGGAGGAACAGAGGTGAGCCTGCGATGGGGAGGGAGGGGAAATGGGAGATGGCCTGGTGAGGTCGGTGTATTTGCGCCGGCCTCACCAGGCCATATGAACGGGTACACAAACATTTGATTTGTGCGCCCGTTCACCAGTTTTTCACCGTCAACGTAGCTGGCCCATATGCGTTCGTTTGAAAGAAGCCTAAGAAGCCTAAAAATCATTGTTGGCTCGCTTGCTTATCGTTCTGTATAAGCAGCAATCGTTCAGTCGTTCTCCATCACTTAGGGCTTAAACACATGGACACATTTTCCTCCGGGCTGTGATAATATCGACTGTATGGCGGGACAAAACCAAACCACTCATCTCAAGAGGAGTTCATTGGTTTCGTTTTCACTGCAGGGATTTTTCGGCCATGATTTGTACGCCCGAGAAGATCTAGGACTTCCCCCATGTTTCCGCAGGTAGTGAATACATCATGCGGGGAAGAATCGTCAGCCGCTATCTGCCCACCTCTCTTCTCAAACTCTGGCGCTCTGGTGTGGAGTATGAGCTGCAGGTGAGGAAGAAGAGATCTCCCTCGTTCAGGCGCCGCTACGCTCTGTACTGCAAAGTGTAGTTGCGCCCGCAGCAATGCGTTTTCACCATTTCACATGGACTGAACGATTCTGAATGATTCTCGCTTGAACGAGCCAACGATGTATCTGGTGTATAAACAGGCCCCACGAGAGCGAACGAGCCAGCCGTGACGTCACTCAATCATTCAAATGGGAATCGGTTGATCTAAAAGGACCGGGTGTCCTGGGATAAAATCGAAAAGCAACAATAGGGTCCCCACCTAGCAGGACACTTATAATACCGGTGTCTTATGTAGCAGCGCGGTGTTCAAGCCCCCTCGGGTAGTGGAACCCGGGTACAACTGCGATCTCAGCTTACCCTATGGGTAGAATTTGCCTACAACACGTATTGCAACATACAGAAAATTTTGCATCAAAATCCGCTTGACTCCCTCTGGATTTTGGCGTAATTCTGCTGGCAATCCCGCATCAAAATGCATAATTAGACATACAGGATTTGCTGCAGATTTCCACAGCCAAATTTAAAAGCTTCCTATTATACCCCTAAGGCTGGGTTCACACGGGGCGGATTTGCCGCGGAAATTCCGTGCAGAATTTTGCCGTGGCAAATCCGCATGCGGCCACTAATCCTGGGATTAGCCAGCCATGTGGACGAGATTTCTCAGAAATCTCGTCCACACAGGACGGCAAATCCGCTGCGGCTAAGCCGGCAGAAGCCGCCGCTGCGGCGCAGATTTGCCGACCGCAGCATGTTAATTTTTTTTTCCCTGCTGCGGCCATGCTCTCCTCTATGGGAGCGCCGGCCGCAGCGGAAGAGCAAGCAGCTGGGCCACTTCAAAACCGCCACTGGTTTTGAAGCAGCAGTTCTCCCGGCGGAAATCTCGTGGTTTTTCGCTGCGGCCAAACCGCGAGATTTCCATCGCGAATCCGCCCCATGTGGACCCAGCCCAAGGGCGTAAACAGACGAGTGTAATGTTTTTGCGCAGTGAACGAGTGTATTTTGCGCCTGTGCAAATACTGAGCGGAATTGCACAGGCACCGCTCATTCACAGGGGTGAGGGAATCACCTCGCCCTGATTTCAATGGCTTAATAGCCTACCGTGGTGCGGGTGATCGCGGGTATGTGTGAACTGCAGATATACCTGTTTGCGCACCCCACGTAGACCTCTATGGGGCTCTTTGGTGAACAAACACACACAAGATAGGGCAGGTCCTATTTTTGTGTGCCCTTTGAAAACAGCCAGCACGAAAAAAGAAGTGAGAATGAATCCATTTACCCATTTAGGACCAGCCACCGTAAATTGGGCTTAGAGCACCGCCGATAGTAAAATTACGGCGGTGCTTTAAGTCTCCTGCTCTGCAATCAGTCAGAGACAGGAACGGGTTATCAGCTGTTAGTGACAGCTGATAACCCGGAGCAGAAGGCAGGAGGGGTTTTTAACCCTTCCTGCCTTCTGCTTCCCCGATATACAGTGCTCAATGAGCATAGTATGGGGAAAGTGAAAGTTACATGTACTTTCACTATGGGAGCCTGGGGGGGGGGGGGGAGGTCATGTGACCTCCCGGGATTCCTTGCTATGCAGAGCTGGAGGGTCAGACTAGACCCTGGCAGCTCTGCAGGTGACTAATGTCACCACAGGGGTTGCTTTCCCCTATAACTAGGGCTCCTATGGACGCCCTAGCTATAGTGGGAAAGTGTCAAATAAAGTAAAAAAAAAAAAAGTGAATGTCCCCCAGAGGTTTTATATGACATCATGGGGGACATAGATAGTAAAATACACAATTACATACAGAAGTAAAATACAATTACAGAATAAAACAATACATACGTAAGAAAGAGAATAACACAAAGCAGACGCCAACAAAAAACGTCGCCGTATGCGCCCTGTAAACCAAAACCATACATACTATATATCAAAACGTCCAAAACAAATAGAGGAACCTATGTCCATACTTTATTTTAGTGTAAATATAAAAATAATTTTAAAAAAACTATAAATATTTTAAAAAATCATTTTTTTTAGCATTTTACCCCCAATAAAACTAAAAAACAGAAAAAAAAGTCAGTGAAAAAGATATTTAAAAAATAGTCCTATATGTCACGGAAAAAAAAACGCAGCAAAAATAATTTTGGTAGCTAAAGGAAAAAAAATGGAGCAGTAAAACCGCCACATGGGTAAAATCCCTAAAAAGTGTCTGGTCCTTAAGGTACAAAACAACCTGGTCCTTAAGGGGTTAAATCAATGGGTTCTAGTCTCCGCGTTATGCGCGTTTGTTCTCATAAATCTTATTTGTATAGCTCCAATGTATTCTGCAGCGCTTTCAGGTAATTTATTTATTACCCTATGTAGTGGCCTGAAAAAGAGCAATATGTAGTGCTCTCTAGCTGTGGGGATTGGTAATATAATAACCGGCCATAGGGGTTTAATGTGAGTCGTTTTGCACAGGCGCTGCCGGTAACCTAGCAACAAGTTAGGTCATTTTTATTCAGCTGCATAGGATAGAGAAAATGCCTAGAGCCTCAGGTGAGGCAGGTAGCCTAGCAACCAGATAGGTTGTGATTGGCTGCAGACAGAATGGTCAGGTGACTGAGGCGATATATAAGAGGACACAACGGTCGCTCTGACAGTGAGTAGAGGGGAGGCTGCTGTCGCAGGGAGAGGAGAAGAGGAGATGCAGGGACAGAAGAGAGAAGAGAGAAAGCTGAGATGAAGAGAGGGATGGAGAAAAGAAATTCAGAGTTAGGCCTCAGTCACACATTTTTTTACAGCATTTAGCGTTGCCCTTTCAGCGCTGCACTAAACACTATACAACACTCCCATTCATTTCAGTGGGGCTGCTCACACAAGTGTCAAAACGCAGCGTTGACAGCGATGCATGTCCTATCTTTTGCTGCTTTCAGCCCTGCGTCGCCCATTGAAATGAATGGGCAGCATTAGCAGCGCTGCTGAAAATACGGCACAACTTGGTTCCCTGTTTTGGGCAGCCGTAAATTCAGTGCTAGCTGCACTACTGAAAAAAAAGTTATACTCACCGATGCTGGCGCTGTCTGATCCCTGGCGCTGCTTTCTGGAGCTCTGGACACTTGTCAGAGGATCTTTTGCTGGTGCCGGGGTTTGCAAGAGATTGCTCTGATTGGCTAATCCAGCGCCAATCACAGCTAGCGCTAGATGTACCAATCATAACCATTCAATAAATCAATGGCTTGTGGCTCAGCCAATCAGAACAATCTCTTGCTGGAGGCATGGTCTTGAAATCCCATTACCAGCAAGAGATGCTCTGCAGACACAGACAAGTGCCCGGAAGCCTGCAGGGACGGCGGACGGCGCCTACTGGGTGATAGTTTAAGGCGATATAATATTGATTTCTGTAAAGAACCGTGTCTTGTGGTCCGGTGACCAGATGTTCTTTCTTTACATTCCGCCCTTCCCTTTGTGTTGTACAGGATGTAGTTTTGCTCGCGACACTAATGAACTTATAAACAAGTTCTAGAAACTTCTGGAAAGTGTGAGGTGACTCTTTGTCCCCAATAAGGTTTGCTCCAGGCAGAACGACTCTCAGAAAAAGTGGGGTCTTCGGCCCCTCCTCCACATGCGTTTGTTCATGGCGTTAGACGAGGCTCTGAACGCTTGCTCTAACGCGATGGCTATGGGCAATGCTCTCTAAATGAAAGCATTTCCATGCAGATGGAGGGCTGCGCTGAACGCAAGAAGGTCGCGTCCAGAAAAGGAGGAGCGACATGTCGTGCGTTCAGCGTCTAACGCGAATGCAGTGTCCAAAGAAAAGATAAGAGACCCATCTAACGCAATTACAATTATGTTCGGGGCTCTGCGTTCACGTTACCAGGCCCTACATTGTTTACAAGTTGCCATGGAGACCGTTGGTCCCTCAGCGGTAACTTGAAATGCTGAGTTTTCTTTATGGAGCTCTCATCAGAAGGTTGTAGAGGAGACCTGGAACTTAAAAAAAACAAAACGAAGAACGTTAGATGAAAGGACACCAGAACTTTCTTTGTACTTAAAAATGCCCCCCTCCCCCCTCCCCCTAGGTCATTTAGGTCATAAACCGTATTTTATTATATGTTTTATATGTTATATATATTTTTATTTGTAACTTTAATATATTTTCATGTTATTAATAGTTAGAAGTTAATAAATTCAACTGTTTAAAGTTTTAAAAGAAAACTATAATATTTTTGTTGAATGTTGCTTTATAGAGATGAGCGAGCACCAAAATGCTCGGGTGCTCGTTACTCGGGCCGAAAATTTCGCGATGCTCAAGGGTTCGTTTCGAGTAATGAACCCCATTGAAGTCAATGGGCGACTCGAGCATTTTTGTATATCGCCGATGCTCGCTAAGGTTTCCATTTGTGAAAATCTGGGCAATTCAAGAAAGTGATGGGAACGACACAGCAATGGATAGGGCAGGCGAGGGGCTACATGTTGGTCTGCATCTCAAGTTCCCAGGTCCCACTATTAAGCCACAATAGCGGCAAGAGTGGGCTCCCCCCCTCCCAACAACTTTTACTTCTGAAAAGCCCTCATTAGCAATGCATACCTTAGCTAAGCACCACACTACCTCCAACAAAGCACAATCACTGCCTGCATGACACTCCGCTGCCACTTCTCCTGGGTTACATGCTGCCAACCCCCCCCCCCCCCCCCCCGCACGACCCAGTGTCCACAGCGCACACCAAAGTGTCCCTGCGCAGCCTTCAGTACACCCAGTAATCCGTAGTGGCCAGAATGCGTGTAACGCGAGGGTCACGAGAAAGGCATCCTAACATGAAGTCAGCCATGTGTGCCAGGGTACCTGTACGCAACACATGGCTGTCCTCACTAGGAAGATCACTTTCAGGATCCTCCTCCTCCTCCTCCTCAGGCCATACACGCTGAAAGGATGACAGGCAAGCAGCATGGGTACCCTCAGCAGTGGGCCAAGCTGTCTCTTCCCCCTCCTCCTCATCCTCCTCCCCCTCCTTCTCCTCCTCCTCCACGCGCGGAGATATAGACAGGAGGGTGCTCTGACTATCCAGCGACATACTGTCTTCCCCCGCCTCTGTTTCCAAGCGCAAAGCGTCTGCCTTTATGCTTTGCAGGGAACTTCTCAAGAGGCATAGCAGAGGAATGGTGACGCTAATGATTGCAGCATCGCCGCTCACCATCTGGGTAGACTCCTCAAAGTTTCCAAGGACCTGGCAGATGTCTGTCAACCAGGCCCACTCTTCTGTAAAGAATTGAGGAGGCTGACTCCCACTGCGCCGCCCATGTTGGAGTTGGTATTCCACTATAGCTCTACGCTGCTCATAGAGCCTGGCCAACATGCGGAGCGTAGAGTTCCACCATGTGGGCATGTCGCACAGCAGTCGGTGCACTGGCAGATAAAACCGATGTTGCAGGGTGCGCAGGGTGGCAGCGTCCGTGTGGGACTTGCGGAAATGTGCGCAGAGCCGGCGCACCTTTCCGAGCAGGTCTGACAAGCGTGGGTAGCTTTTCAGAAAGCGCTGAACCACCAAATTAAAGACGTGGGCCAGGCATGGCACGTGCGTGAGGCTGCCGAGCTGCAGAGCCGCCACCAGGTTACGGCCGTTGTCACACACAACCATGCCTGGTTGGAGGCTCAGCGGCGCAAGCCAGTGGTCGGTCTGCTCTGTCAGACCCTGCAGCAGTTCGTGGGCCATGTGCGTCTTCTCTCCTAAGCTGAGTAGTTTCAGCACGGCCTGCTGACGCTTGCCCACCGCTGTGCTGCCGTGCCGTGCGACACCGACTGCTGGCGACGTGCTGCTGCTGACACATCTTGATTGCGAGACAGAGGTTGCGTAGGAGGAGGAGGAGGAGGAGGAGGGTGGTTTAGTGGAGGAAGCATACACCGCCGCAGATACCACCACCGAGCTGGGGCCCGCAATTCTGGGGGTGGGTAGGACGTGAGCGGTCCCAGGCTCTGACTCTGTCCCAGCCTCCACTAAATTCACCCAATGTACCGTCAGGGAGATACAGTGGCCCTGCCCACCTGTGCTTGTCCACGTGTCCGTTGTTAAGTGGACCTTGCCAGTAACAGCGTTGGTGAGGGCGTGTACGATGTTGCGGGAGATGTGGTCGTGCAGGGCTGGGACGGCACATCGGGAAAAGTAGTGGCGACTGGGAACTGAGTAGCGTGGGGCCGCGGCCGCCATCATACCTTTTAAAGCCTCCGTTTCCACAACCCTATACGGCAGCATCTCCAGGCTGATAAATTTGGCTATGTGCACGTTTAACGCTTGAGCGTGCAGGTGCGTGGCGGCGTACTTGCGCTTGCGCTCCAACACTTGCGCTAGCGACGGCTGGACGGTGCGCTGAGAGACATTGGTGGATGGGGCCGAGGACAGCGGAGGTGAGGGTGTGGGTGCAGGCCAGGAGACGGTAGTGCCTGTGTCCTGAGAGGGGGGTTGGATCTCAGTGGCAGGTTGGGGCACAGGGGGAGAGGCAGCGGTGCATACCGGAGGTGGTGAACGGCCTTCGTCCCACCTTGTGGGGTGCTTGGCCATCATATGTCTGCGCATGCTGGGGGTGGTGAGGCTGGTGGTGGTGGCTCCCCGGCTGATCTTGGCGCGACAAAGGTTGCACACCACTGTTCGTCGGTCGTCTGCACTCTCAGTGAAAAACTGCCAGACCTTTGAGCACCTCGGCCTCTGCAGGGTGGCATGGCGCGAGGGGGCGCTTTGGAAACAGTTGGTGGATTATTCGGTCTGGCCCTGCCTCTACCCCTGGCCACCACACTGCCTCTTCCAACCTGCCCTGCTGCTGCACTTGCCTCCCCCTCTGAAGACCTGTCCTCAGTAGGCGTAGCAAACCAGGTGGGGTCAGTCACCTCATCGTCCTGCTGCTCTTCCTCCGAATCCTCTGTGCGCTCCTCCCTCGGACTTACTCCAATTACTACTACCTGAGTGATAGACAACTGTGTCTCATCGTCATCGTCCTCCTCATCCACTGAAAGCTCTTGAGACAGTTGCCGGAAGTCCCCAGCCTCATCCCCCGGACCCCGGGAACTTTCGAAAGGTTGAGCACGACAAACTCCTCCGGTGGGAGAGGAACCATTGCTGGCCATTCTGGGCAGGGGCCCGGGAACAGTTCCTGGGAGTCTGCCTGCTCCTCAGAATGTGTCATTGTAATGGAGTGAGGAGGCTGGGAGGAAGGAGGAGCAGCAGCCAGAGAATTCAGAGTTGCAGCAGTGGACGGCGCAGAATTCTGGGTGGTCGATAGATTGCTGGATGCACTTTCTGCCATCCACGACAGGACCTGCTCACACTGCTCATTTTCTAATAAAGGTCTACCGCGTGGACCCATTAATTGTGAGATGAATGTGGGGACGCCAGAAACGTGCCTCTCTCCTAATCCCGCAGCAGTCGGCTGCGATACACCTGGATCAGGAGCTCGGCCTGTGCCCACACCCTGACTTGGGCCTCCGCGTCCTCGCCCGCGTCCACGTCCTCTACGCCTACCCCTACCCCTCAACATGCTGTATTACCAGTAGTGCAGAAACAGAACGCTGTAATTAAATGTACCGCTTATTGGCCTGTGGTTGGAGGCTGACTTCCCTTACGGAACGCACAGCAGATCCAGGAAACAATTTTGCGCAAGGCTGCTGTAACGCTTAGCTGCGTATTAATTAGGACTACTACCCCCAGCAGATAGATACTGTAGGCAGCGTATAATATTATGTATACTGTTTCCCTCTGGCAGGATGACGGTGCTGATGTAACAGAGACAGCAGATCCAGAAAACAATTTTGCACAAGGCTGCTGTAACGCTTAGCTGCGTATTAATTACGACTACTACCCCCAGCAGATAGATACTGTAGGCAGCGTATAATATTATGTATACTGTTTCCCTCTGGCGGGATGACGGCGCTGATGTAACAGACAGCAGATCCAGGAAACAATTTTGCGCAAGGCTGCTGTAACGCTTAGCTGCGTATTAATTACGACTACTACCCCCAGCAGATAGATACTGTAGGCAGCGTATAATATTATGTATACTGTTTCCCTCTGGCGGGATGACGGCGCTGATGTAACAGAGACAGCAGATCCAGGAAACAATTTTGCGCAAGGCTGCTGTAACGCTTAGCTGCATATTAATTAGGACTACTACCCCCAGCAGATAGATACTGTAGGCAGCGTATAATATTATGTATACTCTTTCCCTCTGGCGCTATGACGGCGCTGATGTAACAGAGACAGCAGATCCAGGAAACAATTTTGCGCAAGCCTGCTGTAACGCTTAGCTGCGTATTAATTAGGACTACTACCCCAAACAGACACGCAGTAAACTGAAGACGGTCACAGGCAGCCCAAATATAGTATTTTTCCCCAATTTTTTGGAAAAAGCCCACTGCCTATATAGCCTGAATATCTCTTTCCCTGCCTCACCAGTACTGGCCCTATACTCTGTACAATGACTGCGGACTGCGGATGCAATGCTCTGCACGGCCGATATACAAAAAAAAATAATTGTGCAACACTGCTAAAAGCAGCCTTAACAGTACTGCACACGGTCAGATGTGGCCCTAAGAAGGACCGTTGGGATTCTTGAAGCCTAAAATCACTCCTAACGCTCTCCCTATAGCAGCTCCACCATCAGCAGCACTTTCCCTGATCTCTGTAAGAATGCATCTGTGGCGAGCCGCGGGAGGGGCCGATTTATATACTTGGGTGACACCTGATCTCACCAGCCACACACTGCAGGGGGGTGGTATAGGGCTTGAACGTCGCAGGGGGAAGTTGTAATGCCTTCCCTGTCTTTCTATTGGCCAGAAAAGCGCGCTAACGTCTCAGAGATGAAAGTGAAAGTAACTCGAACATCGCGTGGTGCTCGCCTCTAGTAACGAGCATCTCGAACACGCTAATACTTGAACGAGTATCAAGCTCGGACGAGTACGTTCGCTCATCTCTATTGCTTTATTAACCCTCGACCTGTTTTATTTTTATACAGCATTTTAAAAAGTCGATATATCGAAATATCCATAGTTTTCCACCGATATTTTACAATAATCGATAGTTTGTTCAGTGATAGATTATACTATCGATATTTTTGTGTCGATGTCCCAACCTTACCCAGAACTCATTAACCATTCTGATTGCTTTTCTAAGAGACGCCGCAATGCGGTGAACAGGTTGGTGGTACTTGCTCGTTTAAGTCTTCCTGCAACGCCAATAAGAAATGCTCATGAAACATCTACAGTTGAATTTGCCTCCTTTAATAGGACTTTTAATACATTATCTCACTCTGTTGAGAGGGGTAAGCATGGTCCTCTTTTATATACTTCATCTGCTTTATCTACCTCTGTGAATACTATTATGCAGGCCATTTAAGCACAAGCTAGTGGTGTGGAATTGCAAAATGATACACAAAATGAACCTACTCTACTTGATGTTTTTCCAGCTGTGACTAAAAGCAATACTATCCTGGCTTCCCTCTCAGCTCAGGTTTGTAGCCTGAAAGAGGATGTTGGATTTACAAGAAATGATTTGCGGAAAGTTACTGAGAGATTGTCTAAAGCAGAGACATGTATTAATTAATGGAATGGAAGAAAAATGTGCTCCTATGCAGGATACAATTGGTAAGTAGTCTATCCGTGCTTTGCAATATAATGCAGATGATCTAGAAAACAGACAAAGGAGAAATAATTTGTGACTGGTGGGGGTTCCAGAAAAGGATTCTACCCCAGAGAATTTTTTGAGGGATGGCTGATATCAACTATTGTGGAAGACACTTTGTTATCTTTCTTTGTTGTGGAAAGGGCTCATAGAGTTCCTGCTAAACCATCTCCACCCGATGCCACGCCGAGAAATGTTTTGATAAAACTCCTGCATTATAAAGATCAGGGTATTATTTTAAACAAAACAAAAGAAGTGAAAGAGTTAACTAATGACTGTTATCATATAGCCGCTTTTCCAGATTATTTAGAGGATATCCAAAAAAAGTATGCAGTGTCATGATGGTAAAAGAAGATTATGGGGTTTACAGCTGCCTTATGCTATTGTACACTCTGTCAAAATAAATTTAAGCCTCTACGACAGAATCAGATATCTGGCCCAGTTAGAAGAGTTTTATTGAAATGTGAGAAACTGGATGGTCATATTGACGAACTGACAACCAACAGACCAGACTATTAGGAGATATTGGGACCAGTGGATGTGTGAGGGCACACGAGGTGACCAGGCTCAGGACCCTATACAGACCAGCAGTAGAGAGAGAAGCATGTGACCAGACTGTCAGGAGGTGTTGGGGCCAGTGGATGTGTGAGGGCACACAAGGTGACCGGGCTCAGGACGCCCCCTACAGACCACCAGTAGAGAGGAGCGTCTGACCAGACTGTTAGGAGGTGTTGGGACCAGTGGATGTGTGAGGGCACACGAGGTGACCGGGCTCAGGACGCTCCCTACAGACCACCAGTAGAGAGGAGCTTCTGACCAGACTGTTAGGAGGTATTGGGACCAGTGGATGTGTGAGGGCACACGAGGTGACCAGGCTCAGGACCCCCTACAGACAACCAGTAGAGAGGAGCGTCTGATCATATGACAGGCACGAGCAGCTCCAGCTGTTTCATTGTCAGCCATTCTTACACTCCTGTATCTGTTGGAACCATTTCCAGGCCCTTGGCTGAAGAACATTTGGTCTCACAGCGCCCATTACATGTACGGCCGCTGACATCCACCCACCATTGCCTCCATTTACAGTAGTGTCGTGAATGACGAAACTGGATGCTAGACGTGGAACTGGGTTGTCTTTAGCAAGAAAACCAGGTTTAGTTTGAGCAATGATGATAGCCATATTCATGTCTTGAGATCTAGGGTGAGTTCTTCAATCCTGCTTTTGTTGTGGAGCAACACACTGCCCCCTGCTGGTGTGATGGTCTGTGGGGCCATCGTATGCATAGTTGGTCACCAATAGTAGTAGTACGAGGGACAATGACAACTCAGCGATATGTTCAGGACATCCTGCACCCACATGTGTTCCTCTCATGGCGGCTTCCAAACAGCATTTTCCTACAGGATAATGCTCAGCCGCACACAGCAAACGTGTAACAGAAATGCCTCAAAAACATTGCCACACTTCCATGGTTTGCCCAGCACCAGACTTATCACCAATAGAAAATGTATGTGACCATATGGGATGCCAACTTGTATCCAAGCTAGAGGCAGTACAACAGGGTACTAGAGCCTCCATGCCTGCCCATATCACATCTTGTATGCAAGCTAGAGGCAGTACAACAGGGTACTAGAGCCTCCATGCCTGCCGTATCACATCTTGTATCCAAGCTAGAGGCAGTACAACACGGTACTAGAGCCTCCATGCCCACCTGTATCACATCTTGTATCCAAGCTAGAGGCAGTACAACAGGGTACTGGAGCACTCCCTTAAATATTTGAATAATTAAAACCAATTAAAAACAATACAAAACAGTTGACTTATTTGATTCCACGTGAACTTAAACCCAGATTTTAATACGGCATGTTCTAAACTAATTCTACATATAGTATAATATGATTTAGCATAATCCATATAGCGTAATAATCAATATATATTCAATAGTATTTATACTATAACATTAATTAATGTGATTATTTGTTTGATAGGTTGGAGGTTCCTGGGTACTGCACCCTAGTATTAGTGACCTTACTGTGATATTGGGACTTTTTTCTTGACCATTACCACTACACCCAGGTGATCCAAACCCTAGGGTAGATGGGTAGATGTGTATTGGGTTTGGTATGGCAGGGTGTTTTTTTTCTACACTTTTCTCTCTTTCTTCTCCTCTACCATGCAATGCAGCAGGTATTTTAAATTATAGGTGTAAAACACAAATAATGAATATAATTTAGCAGGTTAATATAATTCCCTGGAATGTGCAGGGTACGGGGGATAAAAGTAAGTTACTCTGCTTTTTATCGATTCAACAATTTCACCCAGCTGTTGTTTGTCTATTAGAAACACATTTAGGCATAGAAGCTGCACACTTGCTTCACCAGTCTGTATGGCACATTCTTTTTATTCATGTGGAGTAAGTGTGCTGATTCATAAAAATATGTCTTTTAAATGTGGGTCATCTTTTAGAGATTCTACGAGAAGATTTGTTTATCCTAAATGTATTATTGCGCAAAGGAATTATTTTTTAGTGCCAATATATAATCTCTCCTCTATATTCCAGCGACTGTATTAAGAAGGTGATAGAATTTGTGTCTATATTCCCTGCTCTTCCTATATTAATTGTGGGTGATTTTAATAATTTTTGGGATCCCTGTTTGGACACATTTAATGAAGGCCCTATAGTGGCTTCTCTTTCCCCAAATGCTTTCACACATTTATTAATGGAATGAGGTTTATGTGATCTGTGGAGGATCAGAAATCCGGAAGTTCGACAATACTCTTGTAATACCAGTTCACATAATATACTATTTGGAACAGATCAACAGATAGGTACATTATCTATGGTCCCTTATCTTTCACAAACTGTGTCTGATATTCTTCACTCTGTCATTGATTACAGCAGGGAACACAAATTTTGGTGACTGAGATATTAGAACTTTTTGGGGGGTATTTTGGGGTCAAAGATTTGGAAAATGTCATTAGTTTTTCTCCATCAGGTCTGCTTATCAAGATATGATATATGTCCATATAGATGTATACATGGACGCATTTTCTGTTATGCATGTAATGACTGCCAATCAAAAGATGAAGGCATAAAGATAAATCCCAAAGAAGCCTAGAACACAAATTTTTTATTGAGATGTCACTGAAACTACATTTCTATGACTTCCTTCGATGCGATATTCCTCGACATTCTCTCTGGATGTTTCACCAGTAGTCCGCCACCATATGCATATCCCATAGCCCGCAGTCCTGTTCTTCCACGGTCCTTATATCCTGGTGAAATCCTTCACCCTGTTCATCACTTACATCACCAAGACAATCTGGAAATCCATCCAGAATGACTGCAGGTCCTGCGATCTGATGCTCATGTTACACCCAAGTGTTCATAGACAGAAGTGAGCATACTCTCCACATGTCCACCGGAGTTTGTGGTCCTATAGTTCCAAGGAAATCCTTTACAAGACAAAGACCGCACCACGCCTCAAAGTTGTCTAGTGATTTTTGGAAAAATTGGTCTTTCACGAGTTCCCAGATTTGAGATCCATCGAATTTACCTGCTTTTATCTTCTCCATGATCATCGCAGGAAATTATCTACATTTGTAGCCAAAACACGTTCCATTTCTCATCAATGTCTTTACACATTGTTTCATCAAAACAAGTTTGATGTGCAGCGGTGGTGATATGTATCATATCTGCTAATAGTCAGCAAATGCTGGTGGGAAAATGAGGTGGATATAACAAAAATAGATAATGTCAGGAATATCTGAAAAGCTACTAAAGCTCCTAAAGCAAAATGGATCAAATTATCGGAATCAGCGGTACAAAAATACCCAGAATCAGGTCTAAAATTCCAGGAACCGTGGAATTTTTTTGTGAACGGTGGGGGATTTGGTTTGGACAGAGTTTGAACATTGAATCTTCTTGATGGTAATGCTAGAATAAATGAGGCTCTATTGGAATTTTTCCAAATTAATATTGGTTCTTCCTCAGTGTCTGTAGTCTGGGAAATAGTATAGAGTCCATATGTTATGTCAAACTGAAAATTGACAGGTGCCCCGCCCCCTTTGACCGCTGACATCTCCGCCCCTTTTGACATTCTTTGACGTGTGACCTTTGACCCTCCCATTCATGGTGAAACCAGGCATCCTCCTCTGGCCCCCACCCTTGCATTCCAGGGACTGTGACGTAACAGGGCCTCTTCCGCAGATTGCGGCCCCCCACCCTTGCATGAGCGTGTCTCATGATAATAAAGGCGATACCGATAATTACGAGTCTGCTTCCCAACCGATAGTGAAGTATGCGGAGAAAATGTACTTGGTGCCTAAACACGAACTTAACAAGATAAGACAATCCCTTACAACGACTCCAAGCATACAACAGACGGTTATTCATCAGCTCGATAATGAAATTAGCGCAATTTTACAGTGTAGTGATATGCCTGACAATGTGAAAATTAAAAAAATACACCGATGTTTTACAAAGATACTTGGTACATGCAAAACAGGATGCACAAGAGCTGTGAACTTTAAATCTTGTGACCCCGGGCGAAACTGGTCATCAGCAACAGTCAAATATTTCTGATGATAGAAATACTGTTCATGAAATTGTAAGTCATGTAAACCAGCGGTTAAAAAAAAAAAAGGCTGAACTTTTTGCTAAACAGACTGCCGCAGAATGCCGATATTACATTGTGGAATGCGCGAGACGAGTTTGTTTATAAGGGTGAGACTGTGCACAGATCAAACATGTTGGACTTGACCCGTCATGCTGCGCAGAGCCATAGCGCTACCAAGGAAAATCACCCTCTGGGCTGGGATGTTTTTATGTGCTCGATGGCCGAGATGAATGCACCTTCTACGGTCATTGGTCATCGCGGTACTAGAGAAATTCTCCAGACTATGAAAACAGCATCGGCCCCCCGGTTTTGCACCCGCTACTCCGCAAAACAAAAGGCGGACTTTTAGCCCTATGACAGCCAGAATAACACAAGGGAGCTTGCTGCCTAAAAAGCGGCCAACACAGATGTTTCCCACGGCCTGCTTAAGTCTGTAAATGCTTGTACAAATGTGACTATATATCTGTTACATTATACACTGTTGTACATAGCTATGTAATAATTCTATAACCTTAATGTTTTTTATATTTTTCGCGTATGCTGTATTCATGTATGTAATAACTCTATCATTCGTATTTTTTATCGCACCTCGTTATATATTCACATTGCCTTGTGAGCTCAATAAAGCTTTTTATAAAACTTTGCATTTTTTAACTACTGTTTGCTCTCTATAATAACAGGTCTGTCAGGGCTATACATAAAAGCTTCCTAGGGCTGGAGATGCGTTCTATATATTACGCCTCGCACTCATAAGTGGACTTGGAAAAATGCTGTATAACAGCAATCCGGTCTATAAATATAGTAAAATATAGTAATATTATCATGAGACACGCTGATGCAAGGGTGGGGGCCACAATGTGCAGAAGAGGCTCTGCTATGTCACAGTCCCTGAAATGCAAGGGTGGGGACCAGAGGAGGATGCCTGGTTTCACCAAGAATGTGAGGGTCAAAGGTGGCGCATCAAAGACTGTCAAAAGGGGCGGAGATGTCAAAAGGTCAAAGGGGGCGGGGCAGCTGTCACTCTTCAGTTTGACATAACATATGGACCCTATACTACTGTGGGATGCTGTTAAGGCATTTATACAGAAAATTAGCTTACATAAATCTAAATCTCGGGATGTCATTAGGGCCCTTCAGCGAGGAGCTTTAGATGCAGAGCAAACATATATATACTGTATAAGTTCGCACTAATCAGGTTCTCAACTTACGGATCCTCTGAGAGGTGTTGCAAAAAATAAGCGTCTTTTTTCTTCTCTTTTTTTGCTTTGAGGACGAGGAAGCAGGAGGTTGATTTCTGGCTTTGATAATATTAAGGCACAGGAGTTATCATCTTATATGACAACATTAAGAAGGCCTGGTAAGTTGTTAGTTATAAAGGAGGATGAAATTTTGGTGACATTATTTTCTCTATTTTGAAGACCTGTATGATTCCCAAGTTATCCCAAGTTAAGTGTGGATTGGGAAGATCTTTATGAATATTTGGCTCGGGTGCTATTGCCAATTTTGTTAGATGATCAAAGAGAAATATTAGAGGCTCCTTTAACAATAATTGAGTGCAAGGGCAGCACTTCCTAATGAAAAATCACCTGGTTGGATGGTCTTCCAAATGAATTTTTAAAGCTACCAGGATATGCTGCTGCCCCACTTAGGCCTTATTCACACAAGTGTTTTTACACTGATAATTTAGCCACATTAGAAAAATCACAACCACGTGAAGCATTGGATTCCATTGCATTAATTCACATGGCCAAATATTAGCCACGTAAAAACGTCTGGCCGGCGAACATAGGACATCGGCGGCCAAATATGCTGGCTGATGTTTTGATGCGGCTGGAAAAGAAAGGTCTTCCCCTATCTTTTGGCCGCAATCAGATGGCGGCTCCTATAGGCTTTTATAGGAGCTAGCAATGAAGGGATGGGTAAGGAGTTTAACAGCGGCTAGTGCTGCTAAACCACGTCAGCTGGTTCTATTGAGCCATAAGAAGGCTTTTAGAATACCTCTTCCGGATAAAGGAATTCCAGGCTGCGGCGTATAGACATCGCACCCGGCTGTGTGAATGGGCAAAAAAGCAAGATTTATCCACGACTCAGTCGCGGCTTTTCCTCGTCCATGCGGTTTTTGGCTGCGATGCGGGCAGCCAAAATTTTCAATGCTCGTGTGAAAGAGGCCTTATTGATGATATTTAATTAATCATTGTATGAAGGCATACTTCCACCATCAATGAGAGATGCTATGATTGTTTGGATTTCTAAACCAGGAAAGGGGTTGTCTCTTCCTGATTCCTATCATCCGATATATGTCTGTTGACCACCGATGTTAACTCTTTCCAATCCACTGTCTGTCCTCTGAAGACATTATGATTTAAGGCTGTACAGCTCCGATGTTGCTAGACTTCCGTCGGGAGTTCTCTTACTGTATATTGCCAGCCTCTCTGCTGTCGGAGCCTCTCCAATGTGTCACCTCATGCAGTACTGGCTTTAGCCAGCAGATAGCGCCGTTGTATAACGGCAGAAAAAGAGTAAGCCCCCTAGGAAAACCAGGATACAAATTGGACTGGAAAGGGTTAAATCATGGTGAAGGTACTTGTGAATAGATTAGTTTTAGTAAGGACTCATTTAATACATTAGGATCTGTCTGGCCTTATGCCAAACAAATCAACTGGTATTAATCTAAGGAGGTTATACCTAAATCTACATGGCAGATCCTCGAGTTTCTAAGAGCAGGGCTGTTTTTTCACTCAAAAGCTTTTGGCAGTGATGAGTGGAACTATTTATGGGCTGTTATTCATAGGATGGGTTTCAGTGGAAATTTTATGGCATGGGTTAAACTTCTCTATTCAATGCCAGAGGTAAGACTGAGGGTAAATGGTCATATTTCTGGCTGGATGGTGTTAGAGAGGTAAAGAATATAGGGGTGTGCCTTGGCCCCTCTTTACTTTGACTTGCCAAACAAACCCCTGGTTGGTTTGATTACGCAATCACCTGATATAGTTGGATCTCAGTATGAGGAAATTGAGGAACGTATCTCACTATGTGCATATGATTTGTCGTTGTATACGGGAATGTGAGTAGATCAATGAATCCTATTATGTCTATTTTTATATATTTAGTAAGATGCTGGGTCTTACTATTAATGGGGGGAAATCTATGATTCTTCCTTTAAATCGCTTGCCGGTGCAGTATCCATTGGAACATATGCAATTACAAATAGTAAAGGAATGCGAATATTTGGGAGTTGTGGTATCTTTCTGCCAATCTGCTTCTGTTGGTACAAATGTTTGAGGGTAAAGTCAAGGTCTGGCATCGTCTCCCTCTGTTAGTAATTGGAAGCGGAAATCTTATCAAAATGATGTCACAATTCCTTTATATACCTCAAAACTCTCCAGTTTGAATTCCACCGCAATATTTTCTAGGCTCCATATGATATTTAGGAATTTATTATTTATTTATACAAAATCTGCTAGAATTAAATTGGAGACCTTTCAAAGGGATAAATGGATTGGATGGTTGTCAATTCCAAATGCATGGATATATTTTTTGGTGTCTCAATTGCAACAGTTGAAGGGGGGGGGGGGGAGAAATGGACTGAGGTTGAATGGTGGATTGGTGTCTAAAATGACAGGTTGCATCCCCCCTGTTACAGTATGTGAGTAAGGAGGAAAAAAGGGATAATATCCAACAATTTAAGTTAATAATTAAATTATGGAATACATTTAAGCAAATTTTGCATTTTGACAGATTTACTATAAATATCCTCCTCTGGAGAAACTCTAAATTGCCAGAATTTTTTAAGTTGGAGGGCTTTTCACCAAGAGGTTTCCAGCAGGATAATGCTCGGCTGCACACAATAAGGGTGTCACAGGAATGCTTCCACAACATTACCACACTTCTGTGGCACACCCAATCGCCAGTTTTATTGCCAATAGAAAATGTATAGGACCATCTGGGACACCAACTATGGCATCCTACATGTTTGCATGATCTAGCGGCTCAGTTACAGCAAAAGTGGACCAATATGCATCCAAGCTAGAGGCAGCCCAGCAGGTTACTAGAGCCTCCATGCCTGCCCATATCACATCTTGTATCCAAGCTACAGGCGGTGCAACAGGCTACTAGAGCTTCCATTCCCGCCTGTGTCACATTTAGTATCCAAGCTAGAGGCAGTCCAACTGGGTACCTGAGCCTCCATGCCCGGCTGTATCACATCTTGTATCCAAGCTAGAGGCAGCCCAACATGGTACTAGAGCCTCCATGCCTACCCATATCACATCTTGTATCCAAGCTAGAGGTGGTATAACAGGGTACTAGAGCCTCCATGCTGCTCGTATCACATCTTGTATCCAAGCTAGAGGCGGTATAACAGGGTACTAGAGCCTCCATGCCCGCCTGTATCAAATCTTGTATCCAAGCTAGAGGCGGTTCAACAGGGTACTACGGAAGTGCCTCCATGCCTGCCTATATCACATCTTGAATCTTAGCTAGAGGTGGTACAACAGGGTACTAGAGCCTCCATGCCCTCCGGTATCACATCTTGTATCCAAGCTAGAGGCGTTACAACAGGGTACTAGAGCCTCCATGCCCGCCCATATTACATCTTGTATCCAAGCTTGAGGTGGTATAACAGGGTACTAGAGCCTCCATGCCCTCCGGTATCACATCTTGTATCCAAGCTTGAGGTGGTATGACAGGGTACTAGAGCCTCCCTTCAAGTATTCAGTTTTCCTCAATGAATTATCCTTTTGCTCAGATATTGTAATCACTTATATCAACACAGCAATCATGCAGAGAAAGTGTCATTCATTCCGACAACTACTACCGTAGATGCTTGATTTTTTTTGACAATGAGTGTACTTCACATTGACTGCTGGAGGGGGCGGTGGAGAGAGGTGAGAAGGTGGAGAAACGTTTGGTTCTTTTTGCATGTGCCTAAATATAGTTTTTGCTTTGTTGGGAATGGGGAAGATTATGATTTGCTTAAATATTGGTATGATTGATTGTATTGTTTGGGTGAGGTAAATGATATGTTCTATGTAGATTATACTTATGCATGTATAATGGTCATGAAATTCAGGGCTAAGTGTATTCAAAAATATAATTTCAATAAAAATGATCAGATTAAAAAAAAGAGAGAAAAAAAACATAGATAGATAAATGGGGTCGTTTCAAAGCAAAACAAGGCTGTCCCCCTAGAAAAACTGTCATGAATGTAAGTGACTATACCTGGTTCTCCACACAATGACCTTGGCTAAATAAGGTGACTTTACACTTTAAAGCATTCAAAAGGAACTTTCCAGTAGGGATACAGGGTTTCTCCTTTCATTTGCCCTCCACCAAATCATTTCATGTTTTGGTCTAACAACATCATACGATGGAGGAAATATTTTCCATAAAATAACTTTTGTAAAGTCTTAACTTCTGTTCCATGATAGAACGAAAATTGGGATCGAAACCTAAGTATACAGTTTCTATGCAGAGTGGTAGTTTCTCTAACGCTGTATAGTTCAACTAGAACCATACAGACAACTGAGGGCAATGTCCAAAAACTACTGCTTTTACAGCAGTCGAGGGATTAATTATACCTTCAGCTGTGGTCCAGTAAAGTGAAGGGGTTAATAATAATGTCCCTTGTGAACTAGGGCAGTGAAGAGATACTGATAATATCCTTTTGAGCTAGAGCAGGAAAAGGGTTAATTCTAGCATATAATTATAGTGGTCTAGGGCAGTGATGCTGCTCATACACATATATGTATCACTAGCTGATATTCCCGGCTTCGCCGGAGTTAATTTGGTACTGGTGTTTATTTGGTGTTCACACGGAAAATCTTATGAAGTCGTGGTTACTTTAGAGATACCGGGAAAAACATATGTTTACCATTTTGCATAGTTCTCTGCGTTACCCAGGAAACACCACGGGGAGGTAACCATGTGATGTTTCCTTTATATAAAATGACATCAGGAAGTGAGAGAATTAGATTCCATACATAAAATTTGGACGCTAATTCTTTTGCGCTCATTCCGTACGTAAAATTTGGACGCTAATTCTTTTGCGCATAGAATTGAATAATCGAGTTGGGACTAGAGATGAGCGAACGTGTCCGTTACGGACACATCCGCACCCGGACACCCGCTTTAGCGAACACTGCAGTGTTCGCGCGTAAGTGTCCGGGTGCCGCCGGGGGGCGGGGAGATGCGCGGCGGCGCGGGCGGCAGTAGCGGGGAACAGGGGGGAGCCCTCTCTCTCTCCCTCTCCCCCCCACTCCCCGCCGCACCCCCCCGCGCTGCCACGGCGGCCCCCGAACTTTTTCGCCCGAACACCGAGGTGTTCGCAAAGTTCGGTGTTCGGGCGAAAAAGGGGCGGGGCCGAACGTGTTCGCTCATCTCTAGTTGGGACCCATTAGCTTTTCCTATTTATGACATAATCAATGCTCGTGCCAAATTTCACGTTTCTATGACACCGGAAAGTGAGAAAATTACATTCCGTACGTAAAATTTGGACGCTAATTCTTTTGCGCATAGAATTGAATAATGGAGTTGGGACCCATTAGCTTTTCCTATTTATGACATAATCAATGCTCGTGCCAAATTTCACGTTTCTATGACACCGGAAAGTGAGAAAAATACATTCCGTACGTAAAATTTGGACGCTAATTCTTTTGCGTTTAGAATTGAATAATCGAGTTGGGACCTATTAACTTTTCCTATATATGACATATTCAATGCCCGTGCCAAATTTTAAGTTTCTATGACATTGGGAAGTGATTTAGATTATGTACGTTAAATTTCGACGCTAATTCTTTTGCGCTAGAATTGAATAATCGAGTTGGGACCCAATTACTTCTCCTATTTTGGATATAATCTATGCTTGTGCCAAAATTCATGTTTCTACGACATCGGGAAGTTGGAGAACTTTTGGCGAGTTAGTCAGTCAATCAGTGAGTGAGTCAGTCAGTCAGTGAGTCAGTGAGGGCTTTCGTCTTTATATATATAGATAAGCTATCAGTTTAGACAAGCAAAGAGTATTTATGATTAACTGACTGGGTTAATGTGTAATGGGACCTTGTTGTTACGCAAGGGTTCAGGATATGACAGAAAATACGGAGACACAAGGATACAATTTGTAGTATTCACTGTTGACATGTCACTTTTTCATGTCGATCCACATGAAAACATGTCAGAAATTCCACATGTGGCTTTTGCCCACTGACCGGGCTAAATCTGCATGCAGCACATGGCAAAAACCACAGCAGAATAGCTGCCAATTTTTTCTGTGACTTTACAGCTGGATTCCATGCGAAATAAAATTCCCCAGCGGAATCCATCATGTGAGCATCCTCTTAGAGCCTAATGATATGGCCACTATTAGTGAATCAGGTATCCGCACCTCTTGGGTTGCACTCTCCACTACACAATAGGATGAATGGTAACAGCAGAAGTCCCAAGCTCAAAATAATCTTGGTTGGCTGCTTCGAAGTTAAAGTTCAGTCGCAAGAATGGTCTTAGGTGTACACAGTGTAATCTTGTTTTAGAGACCAGTCTCTACTTACAATTGTTGGTTAAGTTTGCTTACAGCTCAGTAATCAAAGTCTGCCAATGTTGCCCTTGCAGGTTCCCGAGAGTGCTGTTATGGCATAGTTGTTTCCTTTTGCTCCAGCAGTACTGATCCATCCTCACAGGAGCCACTAACGACCCATTGTTGTAAACTCCTCTCACCGCGCATCACTTCTCTGCACTCAGCAGCTTCCTTAGCTTACGTGTCTACCTCTTTACCTAGCATGGTTGGCTTGAAGGGCCGAATGCTCACTCCCTTCTCGCCAAAAATCTTTCTGCATCACCAGTCCAATTTGAGTGCCTTCTTGCAATCTCATCCAGACCCTCTCCAATCTGGTGACCCAAACACACCAATCAGCAAATTGCTCAGGGGAAAGCAATCCAGAGGTGTTGTTATGTTGATTGGCCACTAGATGTAACATCAAGTTTTACATTAACCCTTATGAGTTTGACAGCTACAACTATTATTTGTACATTTTCACATGTTCCAGCAGTGTAGCCCCCTACAGATGCATTGTTAATTAGGTCTATGAGAAATGTGTTGAGCGTGTGAGTAGGGGGTAGGGGAGAGAAGCAGGATACTATAGAGTGGGGCTTGGCAAACAGTCTATCGCAATCACAGGTGCTGAGTAGCTTATAGGTAACAGCAAAATAAAGTTTATACTGTAGTGCTGATTGAACTCTGTCCTGCTTAAAGGATGCCTTGGAGCAAGGTCCTATGCATGGCGTGTTGCCACACTGGCGCAAGTACAAAGCAGTTTGTAAGGGGATGGCCTGCCCCACTCTAGTATTAGCACATCAGTGCGTATCATCCAACTCTATATAATCTACTCAATAGATCTCTTAGAACAAATTCTACAGTATTTCAAATTTGAGGTAACTTCACTTGTGAGGCTTCCTTTCAAAAGACCACAATCGCAGACCAACTAAAATTCAATCAGTCCAAACTTTACTGAACGCAACTGTAGATACAGTGAGTGCAACCGTGTTTTCGATCACTTTGAAAGCACAATGGGGAGAATTAACTTGTGTGTTTTTTTTCAGTCAGTCATGCTGGAGGCCACGTTGACACTATTCGCGACAAATTCATAGAATGTCACGCGCTGATGATCAATCACATCTTTAAATATATCGAGTGATGTGAAGCACTTGTTACGCCACACAGCTACTGGAGTGAGAGTGCTAAAAATGTTGTAACTTTTAAAAAGTCACATTTTCAAAATCTGTCTAAAAAGCTCATTTCGCTTTTAACTCCCTATTGTAGACACTTTAGAAAAGTGGAGTGAGGCATGTGCAACAGCAAACTGCGAAAAGTCACACAATGTATGAGTAAAAGCGTACCGGCGCAAACATTTTCAACTTCTCTTGACCAAAAACTACTGCACAGTCTTGAGTTATATAAACTCTAAGCACAGATAAGGTGTGTCCACCAAACATACATTTCAGAAGTGTTCTGTTATACACTTATAATAGAAGTTACACCTTAGGGTATTTAATGGAACTGGGATGTTTTTGCTCACCATGCTGTGATCAAGAAGCCTTAGAGCTTGCGCCTTTTATTAAATTTAGCGTATCTTGCATTGTCGGAACTTATCTAAGGACAGGCATGTGGAACACTGATCTTAGATAAATGTGCCCCTCGATCTCTGCCACATCCCTGTCTCAAGGGTTTCTAACTTTCTCCTCTTGAATGCTGCATTCTAAAGGTGATTTCATTTTTTTTTTGGTCTATCCCGAAATGTTTTGTTTCTTAGTACTTTCTTATTTAAAATTGCAGTTGCTAGTGTTTAACTTTGTAGGTCTGTTTTTTTTAGGAAAAAATGGTCAGAAATAGGAAAACATACAGTTTTTTCCCTAATTTTCTCAAGCTATATTTTAAGGTAAGTACTACAATTATTGATATTTTCCCCCCCAAATCAATCCTTAAACTCTCCTGTACACAACAAGTGACTTTGAATTGAGGGACCTTGGAAGAAGAATCTTCTCCAGTAAGAAAGGCAAATGGAGCACAGGGCAGGCTAGACAGGTCTTAGTAGTAGGGCAGTCAATCATTAGGGGGACAGAGAGCAATCTGCCAAAAAGACCAAGATCATCAAACAATGTGTTGTCTTCCTGGCATTCCAGTTTGACAAATTGCGGATCAGGTTGACAAATTACTGCGAGGGGCTGGTGAGGATCCAGTGGTCACAGTAAACAATGGCACTAATGACAAAGTTAAAGGTAAGTGGATGGTCCTTAAAAATGATTTCATGGAACTAGGATGTAAGCTTAGGGCAAGGACCTCCAAAGTAGCAATTTCTGAAATACTACCTGTACCACAATCTACAGCAGAAAGGCAGCGGGAGATTAGGGAGGTAAACAAGTGGCTCAAGACTTGGTGAAGAAAGCAGTGAGACTGTGGAACTCTCTGCCTGAGGACGTGGTGATGGCGAACTCACTAAAAGAGTTTAACAGGGGCCTGGATGCCTTTCTTGAGCTATACGATATTATACGTTATATCACTAATTACTTTAGAAGGGTTGTTGATCCAGGGATTATTCTGATTGCCATACTTGGAGTCTGGAATTTTTTTTTTACCTTGAAATGAGGAAAATTGACTTCTACCTCATTGTTTTATTTTGCCTTCCTCTGAATCAACATTGGGTGGGGGAGGCAATTGGCCAAACCAGATAGACAATGTTACTATTATTTTTTTTTTTTACATTTTCAATTCAATTCCATTGCCTGTTTAATTGAAATCAATTTTCTGTCATTCTACAGATCATTATCCTCCATACAGATCTGTTGATTACTGCTTACTTGAGTTTATTCAGGCTCATGTTGGTGTCAGATTTTACAGTATCAAGCCTACAAGTTCTTGGATGGCCTTTCCTCCTGTTTCCATTAACCATTCCCAGAATAAGTGCCTTCTGAAATGAATTGCTGCGCATGACATGGCCAAAGTAAGATGGTTTCAGCTTGGTAATCTTGCTGCTAGTGAGTTCTTTGGCTTGATGTGATCTAGAATTTCTTTGTTAGCGATAAGATGTACAACTGTGTCCTCCAACACCACAACTCAAAGGCATTGATCTATCCTCTGTGTCTTCTTGATTATCTATGTCTCACAGCCATAAGTAGCTATGGGGAAGGCAATCGTACTGATTAGCCTGCCAATAGTTTTAGTGCTAATATCCTTACTTTCATGCCCACCATTGCTTTCCGTCTAAGGGCTACTTGTGTCTTGATTTCAGGTGTTGTGTCTCCATTTCTCTCAATCTTGGAACCAAGGAAAATAAAGTCCTGGACTGTGTCAATTTCTTCTTTGTGGATGTTTATACTGAATATTCCATTTTAGGAGGTAATCATCACTTTCTTTATCTTGATGATTAGTCAAACCCCATCTTTTTGCTTTCTTCTTGAAATTACAGAATTAGTTGCCAGCATATCTCAGATTGTTGATGTTCCTGCTTTCAATCTTAACCCCACTTTTTATGTCTTCTAGTATTGCTTCTGCATGCAGGTTGAAGAGTGTTAGTGATAGAATGTAGCCTTGTCTTGTTCCTTTCCCGATTCTGAACCACTCCATATCACCATATGCATTTCTCACTGTGCCTTCTTAGGCCTCATAAAGTGATCTGATGACTTGGACAAGGTGAGCAGATGTTCTTATTTCTTGAAGGTGGGTCCACAACTATCCATGTTCAATACAGTCAAAGGCCTTTGTGTAGTCAATGAAACATATGTAGAGGTCTTTCTGATATTCTCATGCCTTCTCCATGAGCCAACTGAGGTTGACAATGTGATTTCTAGTGCCTGTCACCAAATTTCACTCTATTTATTAATTATTTTTATTTAGCTGTGAGAGCACAGGTTAGCAGTGAGGACAATATGTATGTGTTCCCTGCTGTACCCAAATAAAGATCACTTCTCAGCGATCTAATGGTAAGAGATCACTGTTACCAGTGATCAGTAGGCACAGATATGTAAAGAAGATGCATATCACATCTACAGCGGGAGACCCCATCTGCAGAGGGAATCCCTATGACATCATTACGGACGTCGTTGAATTTCCTAGCAAACACCCAAATGCAGAAGCAGTACTTCCACATTCGGAAACACCACGCTTTATATTAGTGCTGTGTTGGGGCTCTGTGTGACATGGAATAGATTATTTCAGTTCTCAGTCACACTACAGGATTAGGCTGAGTGACAGTCAGATCCTGCGAATGTATCAAACTCAGCATGTAAATTAATGGACTGCATGTGTAGTAGCCCAGAGTTAGTGGGGCCTCTCCATGAGTGTGAATGTATTTGTCTCATACTTTTTGTATTGTCAGTGTCCTCTATGTGTATGAATATGACGTGTATTGCACCTCTGTAGCACTGAATGGGTTACTATCTGGGTTATGTCTGGAAATGTATATATTTGTTTGTCATGTGACCTTGTTTTATATATGCGGATGCAAGGTGCATGAGTGGAGTTGTTCTTGTCTATGATTTTGGAGTGTCTGGAGCTTTTGCAAGAGAGCCACACAGAGACCTTCAGCTCTGTGTGGTCTAGAATGGAAGAGGCTGAGAGGAATCCAAAGCCTGCCCTGGGTCTGTTCTACCCAGGAAATGCCAGTTTTACCCTTGCACACTGAGAGAGAGAAAGAGGAAGAATGAGGAGCAGTCTTGCAGCATACCTGCTTCTCAAGTGAGTGATGACTGGTAGAGAGTTATAGAGAGAAGAAAGTGTGTTACTGGGATCAGGACCCACAGATAACAGGAATGTGGTTTCTCCAGTCCACCTGTGAGTCCTCCCTGTCACCCCACTCCGAGTTTTACACTGTTTTCCTGCTGGCATGTATTGCTGAGTTATATCAAGTTATTACAAGTAAACGAGCTTCACCGACCATTCCTGGTTTGGCTCTGAAAGTTAAATGTGTGTGGACTCTTTATTGCTAACAACTGGATTCACCACAGATGCAATGCGAGTGTGATGTGATTTTCCTTCAAGACCCCATAGGAAATAATGGGCAATTCCTTGCGAGGAATCACCCCAAAATTGGACATTTAGCAATTTTTCAATCTCCTAATAACACTGCAAGAGAAAAATCACTCCTGTGCATAAACACACTGAAATCAAAGTTCCGATGTGTGGAACTCACCTGTGTGAATGCACCCTTAAAGGCCATTCACACGGAACGATTATCGCGCAAAATCTGTTCCAGTGAATGAAAATTACGCAATAATTGTTATGTCTAAATGCAAAGCCGTCATTTACTATTTGTTTACTTTTCAATTGCAGATCACTTTCAACCAGATTAAAAATCAGCGCTGGTTCGCTTACTTCTCGCTGTGTCTAAACGCTCCCTGCTCCAAGTTTCACAAAGAATGTAAAGCGCTGAGCGAGAAGTGAGAGATTCTCAGTGGTGATCTGCCTGTCTAATCGCTCTATACGACATCCCCGCTGGTGCAGATCGCTTAGCCAACAGTCGTCCCATGTAAATGGGGCATTGGTCATTACCAGTTATTAGGTGTTAAATCTGGACTCCGGTACCCGAGCTGACCTCATCTTGTTCTTTTATTACTCTGCTCAGCTGGCTGCTCTTGCCTGTTTTCTGATCCTGCTCTTCCCCTTAAAATCAGCCCCTGCCAACTCTGCCCCTTGGATTTGTTTGCTGTTACTTGATGTACCCCATCTGAATGCTGACCTCATCCTTCTTCTGACTACATACTATTTGTGTACTGTATGCAGACATCAAAGTAGCTAGTCTCCACCCACTAACTTAGGGAAAACTGAAAATTAGGATACTTTTATATGGGCCAACCATTGGCTACAAAAATCACTCAAATGAGCAATGTTCACCGACAGTCATCCTGTGTAAAAGCAGGACCCAACAGGGTACTGAGCAATAAAATCGCTCCTTATACTTGGTTGCTTCATTTCAGCGAATTGCCCCGATTCTCCACGGCCAGCCTATCTATCAGATTAGGCTGACCAGCGGAGAATCAGCTGCGGCTCCTGCTCCCAGGCAGCGGCTCCCGCTGCGGAGATCTGCCGGGGGGCTTCACATCGCCCATGGACAGGGGGCCTTAGTGAAACAAAGCAACTAATGAGCAATGTCTTGATCAGTAAACAGGCAGTTGTTGGATGACTGCCTGTTCACAGTGAATGGAGGCACGCTCCACCTCCATTCACCAAACAACTATCACTACTGTCGTCCCATAAAATAGCATTTTTAGAGATGTAGCATGTAGAAGGGAAACTGCTGAATGATGCCATGAACAAGCCATATTGTAGGGTTCAGGAGGAGGATTGTTGGCAGTCACCATTCTGGAAAGGTTACAAATAGATAAAGGCACAAGAGAGGTGAAAGCTTAACTTATTTAACACTCTACTGAAATGTTCATAGGGTGTGGTCAAAAAGTTGGATCCAGCGCCATATCTCAGTACTGGTGTCCTATAATGAAATAGCAATAGCGTACTTGAATAGGAAGACATGGATGCGCTACATGATGGTATGGCACACGGGGCCCTGAAGGCCCCTGGATATGGATTTCCATTTTGTGTTGTGGCCCTTGTAAGAGTGTGAAACCCAAATGCAAAGTTGAAGAGTAGCAGGAGCGGAAATCCACTTTCCACATCTCCAAGTGCCATGAGCTCAATGCTATGACTGAAGTAAGGAATGTGTACTCCAACTGTCCTCCATGCACTATACCACCATATAGCACATCTGTGTCTTCCTGTTCAAGTATGCTATTATTATTTCAACATAGGACACCAGTACTGAGATATAGCGCTGGGTCAGGCTTTGGACTATACCCAGTATACATTTCAGTAAAGTGTTAAAGAAGTTAACCCTCTACCTCTCGTGCACCTCTATCAATCTGTAACTTTCCCAGGATGCCAACAACCCTCTTCCTGGGCTGGATCAGGCTTTTGGACCTCACCCTGTATAGAACATAAACTGGCCACACTGGAAAAGTCTTTATGTGTAGATACTATTTAGCTGGGACATGCACACTCACAAACTTATATACCCTCAGCACTGTGTATGAAGAGGCAGGAGGGTAACCCGAAGCAGCTATCTAACAGACCATTTTGGTGCCCAAACATTGTTGGTGCGCGGAGCAGTCTGTTTGAAGGAAATATCAGAGAGAGATTTTTGTGAAAATAAAAAATATATTTTAAGTTGACCTGAATACACCTGGAGGGGTGCTTCTTTTACACCTCTATCACTATACAGAGTTTTTTCCCACCACTGTACTTTCTGGCTATTTTTTCTCTTATGTTCCAAGCTTTTTTGATATATATATAAAAATGATTAAAAACGTCTGTCCACATTTCAATAAATCTTTTTTTTGAGCTGGCTCAGCAAGCTTTTATATGATAAAAAAGTTTTCCAGCAACAGTAAAAAAAAAATACAAAAGGTGTCACAATAATTGCAGAGCACATTATAAGTACAATTTTTGGGGGCAGAGAAGGTAGTTTTTACTTTTAGATAAAAAAAATTCTTTAAAATAACGCAACATGAATAAAAAAAACCAGCTTGGCCGGCTACAGAACATATTTTAGAAAACCCTTTTTTTGTCTGAAATAGCAAGCTTTTCATGTACATTCTTAAAAGTTTTTCGGCAACTTTGAAGAAAAAAGATACCAAAGGCTTCACAATAAATGACCACATAATAGCCTTTTATAATATAAAACATTTTATTAAAAAAACTAAAACAAGTAGATTTAAAAAAAAAGCGTTTTCCTGTTAGTAAGTACATTTCAATAAAATAGCATTTTACACTATTCCTTTCAAAGCCCTGTCACAGCATGCTGGAAAGTACACTCATTGTCCAAAAAAATCCATCACCTCAAAGAAGTTGTCAGATGGAATGAAACTTTCTCTGTGATTGCAACATTGGTATAAATAAGTACTTACAATATCGGAGCAAAGGGATCATTTATTTCAGAAAACTGACCCCTTGATGGGAGGCTCTAGTACACTGTTGTACCACCTCTAACTTGGATACAAGATGTGATACAGGTTGGCATGGAGGCTCTAGTACCTTGTTGTACCTCCTCTAGCTTGGATACAAGATGTGATACAGGCAGGCATGGAGGCTCTAGTACCCTGTTGTACCTCCTCTAGCTTGGATACAAGATGTGATACAGGTGGGCATGGAGGCTCTAGTACCCTGTTGTACTGTCTGTAGCTTGGATGCAAGATGTGATACAGGTGGGCATAAAGGATCTAGTACTTTGTTGTACCGCCTCTAGCTTGGATACAAGATGTGATACAGGAGGGCATGGAGGCTCTAGTACCCTGGTGTACCACCTTTAGCTTGGGGACATACAGGTTCCATATGGTATCCTGCGGCATATCACTCTACATTTACTGTAACTGAACCTCTAGATTTTAGGCTGTCAAAGTTGGTGTCCCAAATGGTCCCATGGGAAGCCACAGAAGTGTGACAATGTTGTGGAGGCCTTCCTGTAACACCTTTATGTGTGCAGCCAGGCATTATCCTGCTGGAAAATCCCTCTTGCCCTCACACATCCACTGGTCTCAACACTTCCTAATAGTTTGTCAGACTCTCCTGTCTACGTTTGGTCTGTAGGGGGCATCCTGAGCCCGGTCACCTTGTGTGCCCTCACAAATCCACTGGTCCCAACACCCCTCAAGAGTCTGGTCAGATGCTGGTCTCTACTGGTGGTCTGTTAGGAGGTCCTGGGCCCAGTCACCTTGTGTGCCCTCACACATTCACTGGTCCCAACACCTCCTAGCAGTCGGGTCAGACGCTCCTCTCTACTGGTGGTTTGTAGGGGGCGTCCTGAGCCCAGTCACCTTGTGTGCCCTCACACATCCACTGGTCCCAACACTTCCTAACAGTCTGGTCAGAACGCCTGGTGGGAGACAATTCATCAATTTGGCCATCCAGCTTTTCCCATCCCAAAAATGAGCCCCTCTCAGACTCTGGTAACGGGGTGAAATCTCTGCGTCGTAGAGGCGTCTAGTGGTCAACAAGCTCTACATAAGCGGAAGAAGAGGTCACTACACACAAGGGGTCTCCAAAAGCCTTTTATAGGCCAAAGGGGGAACCACTTTTAGGGCCTGCCGTGACAAGACCGTTCATCTAATCACCAAAACTCTCATAATTTGTATATCTGCCTGAGATGGAACTACAGGATGAGCTTTGCAGCAAAATGGGGCAGAATTTATTTTGACAAACCGTGTACTTCTTAAGATCTTCCTAAGTTACAGCAGTAGATTTCCACTGCAGACGTTGCCTACCCCTGCTATAGAGAATAAATAGACATGCCACCCAGTGGCCCAAGAGGGCCCCTTTCCCCCCTCCGGTTATCTATACAGCTATATGGTCCAACAATGAGGACTGCCATCCAATTTTACCTATCAGTTATTGGGGCCAATACTACAGGGGACCATTTCCACCCTTCTGTTTCATTAATGGAAGCTAGGGTATATTATTTTCTACTGATACGGGTAGAAGGTGGAGGAGCTGTGATAACTTTGGGCCCAATCACACAGGTATATTTTCTGTCTTTATTTAGAGCATATTTTTCACTGACTGAATATAGACCCATTGAATTAAACTGGTTTATTCTGTTGGGCGTTTAAGCAGACAGATATTGCACATAAAAAAGCAGCATGTGTTATTTTTGGACATATTTAAGGACCAAAATCACCTGCGAAAGTCAATAGGTGATTTTAAAAACTGCAGTGAAAACAGATGTCATACGCACATTCATTGCATTGTTCAAGCATGTTCCCAAGAGATAGTGTAGAATTGGGGCTTTTGTGCATTATTTTGTGCACGCTTGAAAAACGCAGTGAATACTTATGCAACACAAATATATATATACATATATATACACGCACTGAACACAGTATGCATGTCACTCATAAATATTGCATATGCCTGTGTGAATAAGGCCTTAGACTTTCTTATGAATAACTAGCTGATATACCCAGCTTCACCCCAGTTAATTTGGTACTGCTGTTTATCTGGTGTTCACATGGAAAATCTTATGAAGTCGTGGTTACTTTAGAGATACCAAGGAAAAAAATATGTTCACCATTTTGCATGGTTCTTTGCGTTACCCAGGAAGCACCACGTGGAGGTAACCATGTGACGTTTCCTTTATATAAAATGACATCAGGAAATGAGAGAGATTCTGTACGTAAAATTTGGACGCTAATTCTTTTGTGTTTAGAATTGAATAATCGAGTTGGGACCCATTAACTTTTCCTATTTATGACATAATAAATGCCCGTGCCAAATTTAAAATTTCTATGACATCGGGAAGTGAGAGAATTAGATTACGTACGTAAAATTTGGACGCTAATTCTTTTGCGCTTAGAATTGAATAATCGAGTTGGAACCCATTAACTTTTCATATTTATGATATAATAATCAATGCTCGTGCCAAATTTCAAGTGAGAGAACTAGATTATGTATGTAAAATTTGGACGCAATTTTTTTTTGCGCTAGAATTAAATAATCGGGTTGGGACTCATTAACATTTCCTATTTTTGACATAATCAATGATCGTGCCAAATTCAATTTCTATGATATCAGGAAGTGAGAGAATTGGATTACGCACGTAAAATTTGGACGCTAATTCTTTTGCACTTAGAATTGAATAATCGAGTTGGGACCCATTAGCTTTTCCTATTTATGACATAATCAATGCTTGTGCCAAATTTCATGTTTCTATGGCATCAGGAAGTGAGAGTATTAGATTGGGTACGTAAAATTTAGACGCTAAATCTTTTGCGCTTAGAATTGAATAATCGAGTTGGGACCCATTAGCTTTTCCTATATATGACAATCAATGCCCGTGCCAAATTTCAAGTTTCTTGACATCGGAAAGTGAGAGAATTAGATTCCGTACGTAAAATTTGGACACTAGTTCTTTTGCGCTAGAATTGAATAATCGAGTTGGGACCCATTTACTTTTCATATTTTGGACATAATCTATGCTCGTGCCAAATTTCATGTTTCTACGACATAGGGAAGTTGGAGAATTTTTGGTGAGTCAGTCAGTCAGTGAGTCAGTGAGGGCTTTCGTCTTTATTATATATACAGTAGATGACATCAGGAAGTGAGAGAATTAGATTACGTACGTAAAATTTGGACGCTAATTCTTTTGCGCTTAGAATTGAATAATCGAGTTGGAACCCATTCGCTTTTCCTATTTATGACATAATTAGAGATGAGCGAGCACCAAAATGCTCGGGTGCTCGTTGCTCGAGTCGAACTTTTCGCGATGCTCGAGAGCTCGTTTCGAGTAACGAACCTCATTGAAGTCAATGGGCGACTCGTGCATTTTTGTATGCGACCGATGCTCCGCATAGCTGATGACTTGTCAAACACCAGAAAACATCAGCAAGTCATGGAAGCACCACAGAAACGGATAGGGAAGGGCAGGGGCAGCATGCATAGCTGCATCTAAGGCTCCCAGGTCCCACTATTAAGCCAAAATGGGGGCAAGAGTCTAGCGGTCACCCCCTAACAATTTACTTGGGACAAACCCTCATTAGCAAGGCACACGCACTGGCACATCTTAGCCAAGCACAACACTACCTGCAACCAAGGACAATCACTGCCTGCGGGTGACACCGCTGCCTATTCTCCTGGGTTACATGCTGGCATTGCTGTCCAACCCCCCGCACGACCCTGTGTCCATAGCGCACACAAAAGTTTCCCTGTGCAGCATTCAGCTGCCCTCATGCCACACGCTTGGTTCATAGACACACCACCCTCATGTCTATTTATAAGTGTGTCTGCGATGAGGAGAAACCGTTGGCAGGGCCAGGCAGCGACCCTCTTTGAAAGTGTGGGCGATAGCCCACAATGCTGATGAGAATTGATAATAGATTGACGTACGATCATTCCAATCCCGTGCTACCTCCTTCACAAAATTGTCAGGAGCCGCAAACGTGGGCATAAAGGGGACTCAGGTGCCAGCACTTCTACACATCTCCACAATGCAGCAGCACATACTAACACCAAATATTGGTTTAAAGCAGGAGGTGTCGCAAAAGTAACCACCACAGGTATACAGTGACCCTGTGAAAGTCTCATGAAATCACTAACGCTTCCTGTGAATGCTCCAATTCTGTATCTCGGATAACTGTGGTAATTTGTAGCACGAGAGATAATACATGCCGACCAATGCAGATCCCCAGACCCCAAGCAGGAGGAGGAGGTGGCATAATAAGCCCGAGAAACCATGACCGTGGTAGAACCCACAATACTCTGTGTGGGATGCACGTGAGCGGGCCCTGGGTCAGGCTCGGTACCAGCCTCCACCTTGTTTGACCCAAGGTGCCGCGAGTTACATAGCAATGGGAAATCCAAGTGTCCCCACACTATTTATTCTGTGTAGGTGTCAGATAGCTGAACAACGCAATTGGAAAGCCATCTGCACTCTGCACCCTACCCAAGTCAGTCAGTGTATTTGTGCCAGACAGGTAAACACCGCAATGGGAACTCTTTGTGCACCCAAAGCATGGGTGGGTCCTAGGCAACCCATGTAACATTCCTGTAGCAAAGGTATAGGCAGACCCCAGTAACATTTCTGTAGCAAAGGTATAGGCAGACCCCAGTAACATTTCTGTAGCAAAGGTATAAGCAGACCCCTGTAACATTTCTGTAGCAGAAGTATAAGCAGACCCCTGTAACATTTCTGTAGCAGAAGTACAGGCGGACCCTTGTAACATTTCTGTAGCAGAAGTATAGGCAGACCCCTGTAACATTCCTGTAGTAAAAGTATAGGCGGACTCCTGTAACATTCCTGTAGTTAAAGTATAGGCGGATCCCAGTAACATTTCTGTAGCAAAGGTATAGGCAGACCCCAGTAACATTTCTGTAGCAAAAGTATAGGTGGACCCCTGTAATATTTCTGTAGCAGAAGTATAGGCAGACCCCTGTAACATTTCTGTATCAGAAGTATAGGCAGACTCCTGTAACATTCCTGTAGTAAAAGTATAGGGGGACCCCAGTAACATTCCTATAGTAAAAGTATAGGCGGACCCCAGTAACATTTCTGTAGTAAAAGTATAGGCGGACCCCAGTAACATTTCTGTAGCAAAGCTATAGGCAGACCCCAGTAACATTTCTGTAGTAAAAGTATAGGCGGACCCCAGTAACATTTCTGTAGCAGAAGTATAGGCAGACCCCAGTAACATTTCTGTAGCAAGAGTTTAGGCATACCCCAGTAACATTTCTGTAGTAAAAGTATAGGCAGACCCCAGTAACATTTCAGTAGCAAAGGTATAGACAGACCCCAGTAACATTTCTGTAGCAAAAGTATAGGCGGACCCCTGTAACATTTCTGTAGCAGAAGTATAGGCAGACCCCTCTAACATTTCTGTAGCAGGAGTATAGGCAGACCCAGGGGCGTAACTATAGAGGATGCAGGGGATGCGGTTGCACCCAGGCCTAGGACACTTAGGGGGCCCATAAGGCCTCTCTTCTCCATATAGGGAGCCCAGTACTATGAGTAAAGCATTATAGTTGGGGGCCCTGTTACAAGTTTTGCATCAGGGCCCGGGAGCTTTAAGTTACGCCTCTGGGCAGACCCCAGTAACATTTCTGTAGCAAAAGTATAGGCGGACCCCTGTAACATTTCTGTAGCAGAAGCATAGGCAGACCCCTGTAACATTTCTATAGCAAGAGTATAGGCGAACCCCTGAAACATTGGTGTACCATGAGTGTAGGTGAAGGCTGGAATAATTAGTTAGATAACAGTATAGGCGAGGGCTAGAAAAATTGGTGTACCAAGAGTCCACCCCTGAAAAATTGCTCAACCGCGAGGGCAGATGAAACCCATAAACATTTTTTAAAGATACAGCTCGCTGTTGCTTAATTTGTAACAGAGCCTAGAGGCAGCCCTGTGAAAAAAATTGGTTTCTGTTAAAGTATCAATACTTGTGAAGCTTGGGCCGCAGAAAAATTGGCAGTTCAGCGTGATGACATGCTGTTTTAGGAGGAGAAGTAGGAAGAGTAGGACTGATTGACAAAGCTAATTCCCCCTTTTTTTCCGGTGAGAGAGAATGCTTTTTTCTCCGGTTGCAGACAAAAGAATCATTAGGTTCCGCTGCTCTCTGCCGGTGGAGAAAAGAAGTCTGGGGAAATCCAGCCTTTGTTCATCTTTATGAGTGTACTGGCAGTTGACAGGCGGGTACGCTTATCCGTGATGATTCCCCCAGCTGCACTAAACACCCTGTCTGACAAGACGCTAGTGGCAGGGCAGGCCAGCACCTCCAGGGCATACAGCGCAAGTTCGTGCCACGTGTCCAGCTTTGACACCCAATAGTTGTATGGAGCAGAGGCATCACAAAGGACGGTGGTACGATTGGCTACGTACTCCCTCACCATCTTTTTACAGTGCTCCTTCCGACTCAGCCTTGACTGGGGAGTGGTGACACAGTCTTGCTGGGGAGCCATAAAGCTGGCAAAGGCCTTGAAGAGTGTTCCCCTGCCTGTGCTGGACATGCTGCCTGATCCCTGCACCTCCCCTGCTACTTGGCCCTCGGAACTGCGTCTTCTACCACTAGCGCTGTCAGATGGGAACTTTAGCATCACTTTTTCTACCAGGACCCTGTGGTATTGCATCACTCTTGTACCCATTTCCTATTCGGCAATGAGAGTGGAAAGGTTCTCCCTATACTGTGGGTCGAGAAGGGTGTACACCCAGTAATCCGTGTTGGCCAGAATGCATCTAACACGAGGGTCACGAGAAAGGCAGTCTAACATGAAGTCAGCCATGTGTGCCAGGGTACCAGTACGCAACACATCGCTGTCCTCACTAGGAAGATGACTTTCAGGATCCTCCTCCTCCTCCTCTACAGCCCATACACGCTGCCCAGATGAGAGGCAAGCAGCATGGGTACTCTCGGCAGTGTGGCCAGCTGTCTCTTCCCCCTCCTGCTCCTCCTCCCCCTCCTCCAAAACGCCCTGAGATATAGACATGAGGGTGGTCTGGCTATCAAGCGACATACTGTCATCCCCCATCTCCTGTTTCAACCGCAAAGGTTTGGCCTTTATGCTTTGCAGCAAACTTCTCAGCAGACAAAGCTGCGGGATGGTAACGTTAATGATTGCCGCATCGCCGCTCACCATCTGGGTAGACTCCTCAAAGTTTCCAAGGACCTGGCAGATATCTGACATCTATGTCCACTGTTCAGTAAAGAATTGGGGAGGCTGACTACCCCTACGTCGCCCATGTTGCAGCTCGTATTTCACCATTGCTCTAAGCTGCTCGTACAGCCTGACCAACATGTGCAACGTAGAATTCCAATGTGTGGGCACGTCGCAAAGCAGTCGGTGCTCTGGCAGCTGAAACCAATGTTGCAGGGTCTTCAGGGTGGCAGCGTCTTTGGTGGACTTGCGGAAATGTGCGCAGATGCAGCGCACCTTGCCGAGCAGGTCAGACAAGTGGGGGTAGTTTTTTAGAAATCGCTGAACCACCAGATTGAAGACGTGGGCCAGGCATGGCATGTGTGTGAGGCTGCTGAGCTGCAGAGCCACCACCAGGTTACGGCCGTTGTCACACACGACCATGCCCGGTTGGAGGCTCAGTGGCGAAAGCCAGAGGTCGATCTGCTCTGTCAGACCCTGCAACAGCTCTGGGGCTTTCTTGCCTCTTGTTACCTAAGCTGATTAGTTTTAGCACGGCTTGCTGACGCTTGCCCACCGCTGTGCTGCCGCACCGCGCGATACCGACTGCTGGCGACATGCTCACACTTCTTAATTGAGAGGTAGAGGTGGCGGAGGAGGAGGAGAGGGAGGGTTTAGAGGAGGTGGCATAAAACGGTGCAGATACCAGCACCGAGGTAGGACCCGCTATTCTGGGTGAGGGTAGGACATGAGCGGTCCCAGGGTCTGACTTGGTCCCAGCCTCCACCAAATTCACCGAATGTGCCGTCAGGGAGATATAGTGGCCCTGCCCACCAGTACTTGTCCACGTGTCCATGGTTAAGTGGACCTTCCCAGTAACCACGCTGGTGAGGGCACGATTTATGTTGCGGGAGACGTGCTGGTGTATGGCTGGGACGGCACAGGGAAAAATAGTGGCGACTGAGGACCGAGTAGCGCAGGATTGCTGCCGCCATCATGTTTTTGAAAGCCTCTGTTTCCACAAGCCTGTACGGCAGCATCTCCAGGCTGATTAATTTGGCAATGTGCACGTTTAAAGCTTGTGCGTGAGGGTGGGTGGCGGCGTATTTGCGCTTTCGCTTGAACGCTTATGTTAGTGACAGCTGAACGGTGCTAAGAGAGACATTGCTGGATGGAGTGGAGGTGAGGGTGTGGGTGCAGGACGGGAGGCGCTCGTGCCTGTGTCCTGGGAGGGGGATTCGATCTGTGTGGCAGGTTGGGGCACAGGGGATGAGGCAGTGGTGTGACCCAGAGGCAGTAAATGGCCTTCGTCCCACCTTGTGGGATGCTTGGCCATCATATGCGTGCACATGCTGGTTGTGGTGAGGCTGGTAGTGGTGGCTCCCCAGCTGATCTTGGTGCGACACAGGTTGCAGACCACTGTTCGTCAGTCGGCCGCGCTCTCACTGAAAAACATCCACACCTTTGAACACCTAGCCCTCTGCGCGGAGGCTTGCCGCGAGGTGGTGCTTTGGGAAACAGTTGGGGGATTCTCCGCTCTGGCCCTGCCTCTACCCCTGGCCACCCCACTGCCTCTTCCAACCTGTCCTGCTGCTGCACTTGCCTTCCCCTCTGAAGATCTGTCCTCAGTAGGCTTAGCAAACCAGGTGGGGTCAGTCACCTCATTGTCCAACTGCTCTTCCTCTGAATCATCTGTGCGCTCCTCCCTCGGACTTACTGCCCTTACTACTACCTCACTGACAGACAACTGTGTCTCATCATCATCCTCACCCACAAAAAGCTCTTGAGACAGTTGCCGGAAGTCCCCAGCCTCATCACGCGGACTCTGGGAACTTTCCAAAGGTTGGACATCGGTCACGACAAACTCCTCAGGTGAGAGAGGAACCATTTTTTCCCACTCATGGCAGGGACCCGAGAACAGTTCCTGGGAGTCTGCATGCACAGAATATGTCATTTTCATGGAGTGAGGAGTCTGGGAGGAAGGAGGAGCAGCTGCCAAAGGATTCAGAGTTGCAGTCCCTAGGCCGGGAGTAGTGGACTGCGTAGAAGACTGGGTGGCCGATACGTTGGTGGACGCATTTTCTGCCATCCACAACAGGACCTGCTCACACTGCTCTGTTTGTGATAAAGGTCTACCACGCGGTCCCGTAAATTGTGATATGAAGCTCGGGAGCCCAGAAACTTGCCTCTCTCCTAATCCTGCAGCATCCGGCTGTAATTCACCACAACCCGGAACTCGACCTGTGCCTACACCCTCACTTGGACGTCCGCGTCCACATCCTCGACCCTTACCCCTACTCCTCATCATGGCGGATTAAGAATAGAGCAGGGCCCAAATAAATTACTCCACTGTACAGCACTGACAACTGTGGCTTAATTCACCGCACACAGAGACTTGTAGATAGCAGAGGCTCTATGCTGTGACTTGAAAAAATTAACCCTCTGTCTTGCGCTGATATCTAGGGGTAATTTACTACTCGCAGAGACTTGTAGATAATAGAGGCTGTATGGAGTGGGAGAAGACTCTAAAGCCAGTGGATAGTGCTGGTAACTGTGGCCATCTCAACGCCACCAAGGAAAGGGTATTGTGAGATGCTCTGCACAGCGGCAGAGCTGAAATACTTTGCAGTGGCCCAGGTAATATTACAGTACTGTTTAGCGGTGAGACCTCTGTCTAATTCACTGCAGACAGAGAACGGTATAAATGAAGTCGTTCGCAGTAGGCTAGGAAATATCTGAGTGCAGTTTCACAGGGAGAGCTGGTTGTACGGCACTGCAGCCTGAGAACGCTATTACTGAAAGGCTGGAAACTGGCCAAGATGCGTAATACAAAAATTGATGCACTACTACGCCCGGCAGGCCACAAGTATAATACACACGGTCAGATGTAGCCCTAAGAAGGAGCGTTGGGGTTCTTGCATGGAGGATACGGACTGTATAGTGTATATAACTTTCCCTACAGAAGTGGCTGTGTCCCTACGCTCTGTGTCTAATTCACTGCAGACAGAGAACGCTATTACTGAAAGGCTGGGAACAGGCCTAGATGCTTAATACAAAAATTGATGCACTACAACTCCCAGCAGGCCACAAGTATAATACACACGGTCAGATGTAGCCCTAAGAAGGAGCTTTGGGGTTTTTGCACGGAGGATCAGGACTGTATAGTGTATATAACTTTCCCTATAGAAATGGCTGTGCCCCAACACTCTGTGTTATGCACTGCAGACAGAGAACGGTATAAATGAAGTCGTTCGCAGCAGGCTAGGAAATATTTGAGTGCAATTTCACAGTGAGAGCTGGTTGTATGGCACTGTAGCCTGAGAACGCTATTACTGAAAGGCTGGGAACAGGCCTAGATGCGTAATACAAAAACGGATGCACTACAACTGCCAGCCAGCCACAAGTATAATGCACATGGTCAGATGTAGCCCTAAGAAGGACCGTTGGGGTTTTTGAAGACAGGATCCTACTCTAACACTTTCCCTATAACAGCAGCAGCACTTTCCCTAAACTCTGTATAATAAACTGCAGACTGTAAACGCTATAGATGAAATGGCCTGCACAGCCTGAGATGAAAAAAAAAAATGGTGCACTACTGCTCCCAGCCAGCCACAACAATAATGCACACGGGCAGATGTAGCCCTAAGAAGAACCGTTGGGGTTCTTGAAGACAGGACCTATGCTAACACTATCCCTGAATGAGCAGCAGCACTTTCCGTAACCTCTGCCAGCATGTGTCTGAGGCGAGCCGCGGGTGGGACCACTTTAGGTACTCGTCGGTCACCTGATTTCGCCAGCCACTCACTGCTGTGGGGTGGGATAGGGCTGGCACGTCACAGCTGGAAGTGGTAATGCCTTCCCTGCATGTCTATTGGCTAGAAAATGGCGCTAAACATGCGGGGAAGGAAATGCAATTGACTCGAGTACCGCGTGGTGTTCGACTCAAGTAACGAGCATCTCGAGTACCCTAATGCTCGAACGAGTGTGCTTGCTCATCTCTAGATGCCAAATTTCATGTTTCCACGACATCGGGAAGTGAGAGAATTAGATTCTGTACGTAAAATTTGGACGCTAATTCTTTTGTGCTTAGAATTGAATAATCGAGTTGGGACCCTTTAACTTTTCCTATTTATGACATAATCAATGCTCGTGCCAAATTTCATGTTTCTACGACATCAGGAAGTGAATTAGATTACGTACATAAAATTTGGACGCTAATTCTTTTGCGCTAGAATTGAATAATCGAGTTGGGACCCATTAACTTTACCTATTTATGACATAATCAATGCTCGTGCCAAATTTTACGTTTCTATGAAATCGGGAAGTGAGAGAATTAGATTCCATACGTAAAATTTGGACGCTAATTTTTTTGCGCTAGAATTGAATAATCGAGTTGGGACTCATTAGCTTTTCCTATTTATGACATAATCAATGCTCGTGCCAAATTTCATGTTTCTACGACATCGGGAAGTGAGAGAATTAGATTCTGTATGTAAAATTTGGATGCTAATTCTTTTGTGCTAGAATTGAATAATCGAGTTGGGACCCATTAACTTTTCCTATTTTGGACATAATCTATGCTTGTGCCAAATTTCATGTTTCTATGACATCGGGAAGTTGGAGAATTAGTGGCTAGTCAGTCAGTGAGGGCTTTCGTCTTTATATATATAGATGAGTGGTTGTTAGTAAGCAAGTTGGCAATATGTCTATATGTAGTTGTACACATCTGTACGACAGCACTGGGACTGTAAGTTTTCTCCCAATTGCGCTATTTTAGTCCGTTTCACATGGTCATAATAGGATCACATTTTACTATTGATATCATGGACATAATAGTTGGACCCCCTGGTGTTGCACTGAACTGGCATAAAATAATCAGAAAAGATCATCTATCCTCCTGATCATCTGCTCATGTGAAGGGACAGGCGATTAGCCGATAAACGCTCATTTGCCAGGTGATCACATCTTAAAAAAATCATCTGTTCTCAGCAGCGTATTGCCCAGTAAATGGGGATGTGCTGCTAACAATGGAACAATCATGCTAATGATGTAATAATGATAATTACTCCATGTAAATGGAGCTGAACAAGCCTTGATCGACTTTCAGAAATATTGACCGTGGAGTGTACAAGTACCTTTAAATCACAGTGTAAGGATATATCAAAAGCAAAATCCCTCTGCGCTCATACAGAACAGGTTTAAGTAGTACGTCACTTACTTAGGAAGCGGGGGGCCTTTCTCAAAAGACTTTTGAGGAAAAAACCCTCCGTAGAACTAAAAGATCCCCTTAGAGTCCAATGGAATCAATATTCTTTATTTTCAAAAAAAGGATTATTCAACGCATTTCAGTGCATATGGAGCGCCTTTCTCAAGCATAGAAATCCCAGACAATAAGCTACATTTATAGTAATACAGTAATATAGCTCACGTAGAATAACATGCGATCAGTGTGACTTCTCCAGAGCGCCGGACGGCATTGTAACGTCACCCAGAAGCCCGACACAGTATTGTGATGGGCAGAGCAAACATGTCTGCTAAATGGAATGCAAATGCGTTCCACGGGTAACGGCACTGGCCTATTGCGCATACGCCCGGCGGTGGGCGACGCAGCCACTCCAAATGGATGAACAATTTTGGAGAAGATAATACGTTGATCAATAAAATTATCCTCTTCAAAGGCGCCCATGAATACATTTGTGTAGGATTCATTGATGACATTCTGGTAATCTGGGATGGGGAAATAGAGGATCTGACATCTCCATTTACCACCTAGATAGAAATAACCATAATCTTGAACTCACGGGCAACACCACTCCATCATATATAGTATTTTTAGATTTAGAATGGTCCCCAATATTCAAACAAAAACGCACTTTGAACCTACAGACCTATAGATGAGAGATAAAAATGCTGAGGAAATAAAATATATAGAAATGTGTCCTGGGAGATCACAGCAAGGTGGTGATACAAAGGAAAAGCATACAATAAGTGCAGTAATGTGGCTCAACCTATTTTTCATTGCTTCCGTCTTACAAATAATTACATAAATAAAATGAAGGCCTCAAGCTGTATATAAAAACATATATGCATAAAATAATCCCTTGCATACAAACACAAATGAGTTAAATAAAAGTGGACATAAAGAGAAAACAGACAAAGAAATAAATACATAAATGGAAAGAATTGTATGGACAGGCTAAATGTAGAAAAGAAAACAAGGGGATCTGCTATATTGGACCAAATTCTTACCAACAGGGAGGAAATGGTTGAAGAAGTAAGGGTAGCTGGGACCTTAGGAGGCAGTGACTATGCTATCCCTGAATTTTGGATAAAAAGGAGAGGAAGACCTGAAAAAACTGAGACCTCAAGGTTGGATTTCAGAAAGGCAGATGTCAATGAACTCAGAAAAAGGGTAGGAAGAATCCAATGGCTGGATGTTCTTAAGGGCAGGAATGTCCAAGAAGATTGGAAAATATTGAGAAATGAGATTCTCAAAGCACCATTGTTAACAAATCCTAAAAGAAGGAAGAATGAGAAGCATTTAAAGAGATCAGGTTTGATGAACACAGAACTTAAAAGTATTTTTCTTCCTTTTTAGCATGTGTGTATCACATGGAAAGTGTGTGTGTGTGTGTGTGTGTGTGTGGGGGGGGGGGGGATATCTAAAAAGAATCTGCAGAAACTGTAGGACAACTGTCAGAAAAGCTAAAGGTAATAATGAATTGAGGCTTGCAACAGAGGCCAAAAGCAATAAAAAAGGATTTTGGGGGGTATGTCAAAAGCAAAAGAAAAGTCAAAGATGTTATTGGATGCTTACAGGATGAACATGGTGAATTGGTTAAGAATGAAGTTGAGAAGGCCAAACTTTTAAATTCCTGTTTTGTATCTGTTTTCTCTCAGAAAGTAGATGTAACATCAGCTGATCTTTTTGTGATATTGGGGAAATAAAAAAATTGCAGGCTATCTATAAGCAGAGAGATGGTAAGGGAACACTTAGCTAACTTAAAGGGGTTTTCCCGCGCCGAAACGTTTTTTTTTTTTTTAACCCCCCCCCCCCCCCCGTTCGGCGCGAGACAACCCCGATGCAGGGGTTAAAAAAACAAACCGGGTAGTACTTACCCGAATCCCGGCGGTCCGGCGTCTTCATACTCACCTGCTGAAGATGGCCGCCGGGATCCTCTCCCTCCGTGGACCGCAGGGCTTCTGTGCGGTCCATTGCCGATTCCAGCCTCCTACAGAGCCGGCATTCTGCACGAGCGGCCCCATTGAAGACAGCAGAAGACCCGGACTGCGCAAGCGCGGCTAATTTGGCCATTAGAGGTCGAAAATTAGTCGGCACCATGGAGACGAGGACGCTAGCAACGGAGCAGGTAAGTATAAAACTTTTGATAACTTCTGTATGGCTCATAATTAATGCACAATGTACATTACAAAGTGCATTATTATGGCCATACAGAAGTGTATAGACCCACTTGCTGCCGCGGGACAACCCCTTTAAATGAATTCAATTCTCCATATCCAGATGAATTACATTGTAGGATACTAAAGGAAGCAGTGGAGGTAATTGCTGAACCACTCGCCATAATTTTTGAAAATTCCTGGAGAACAGAAGTCCCATAAGATTGGAAAAGGGCAAATGTTGTCCCCATTTTCAAAACAGGGGAGAAGGTGGGCACAGGAAATTGCTGGCATGTCAGCCTAACTGTAAGCGTCTTACCGACGCTGGATTGGAGCCACTGTGTAGTAGCCAAGCTGGTCGCTGGAGAGTAGTCAGAATAGCCGGGAGTCGTTATCAGGAAGTCACAGAATGTGGTACAAATGGATGAGAAGGAAGCCAAAGGTCAGTAGCAGGAGGTATCGGTATGCAGTACAATGGAGGAGACAGAGGAAGAGGAGCTTGATCACAGTGGTGGAACACAATACTCACACACTAAAGGAGTGGCAAGGCTGGGCTTTTATAGGAAGTGCAATCAGGAACAAAGGTGGGGTCAGGACCAGGAGGTAGGAACTAGGTAACTGGGAAATGTAGAACAAGGATAGGTTTCAGCAATGGAACTGTCCAAGTGGTGGACTAGCCTCATGGAGAGAGCTCCCGACTGGTACACAGGAGGTTGTGCTTTTATGCCCTGACACTAACTTCTATATTGGGAAAGCTCTTTGTATAAATTATAATTAAACAGCATGTATGCAAATACTTGGGTGAGAATGGAGTAATAACCAGAGCCAGCATGGGTTCGTAACAAACAAGTCATGCCAGATTAATCTAATTTCCTTCTATGACACAATCACTGACTGGGTTGATCAGTATGTTTTGACATTAGTAAAGCAATTGATTAAGTATCTCATACCGTGCTTTTTGAAAAAAACACCAAATATGGCATCCAGAAGGCAACTGTTTGGTGGATCCACAACTGGCTGAGTGATCGTAGTCAAAGAGTAGTCATAAATGGCTGCACATCCAAGTGGAAGAATGTATCAAGTGGAGTACCACAAGGCTCTGTCCTGGGCCAGTGTTGTTCAACATTTTCATAAATGATCTAAAGGAGGGAATGGGGGAAACTGATTAAATTTGCTCATGACACAAAGCTAAGTGGGATGGCTAACACTATACTGAAGAGAGAGAGGATTCAAAAAGATTTAGACAAGCTTGAACAGGGCGTGTTGACTAACAGGATGGTATTTGAGAGCTTCTACCCACTAGTTTTTTTCTCTAGCGATGTGAGATCGAGTGCCTCGCAGCGCAGAGAAAATGCTGCAATATTCCTGTGATATTGCTCATTTTGTTATCATTGGCGCTGGCGGCAGCAGCACCAGCCCCTTTGAAAACATAGAAAATACATTGTGGACTTCTGCCACAATGGTGACAGCTCTGGCAGAGGATTCCCTCATCCCCGCAGATGAAGAATGGGCGAAATTGCACATGTGAAAAAGACTTGGGTATACAGTACTATTAGATCATAGACTGAACATGAGTTAACAATGTGATGCAGCAGCAAAAAAGGCAAACACAATTCTGGGATGTATTAAGAGAAGCACAGAGTCTAGATCACGTGAGGTCATTATCCTCCTCTACTCTTCCTTAGTCTGACCTCATCTGGAATACTGGGTCCAGTTCTGGGGACCCCACTTTAAAAAAGACATAGACAAACTGGAGCAAGTACAGAGATGAGTTACCAAGATGGTGAGCGGTCTGCAAATCATGTCCTATGAGGAACGGTTAAAGGATCTGGGAATATTTAGCTTGCAGAAGAGAAGGCTGAGAGGAGACTTAAAGGGGTTGTCCTGCGGCAGCAAGTGGGTCTATACACTTCTGTATGGCCATATTAATGCACTTTGTAATGTACATTGTGCATTAATTATGAGCCATACAGAAGTTATAAGAAGTTTTTCACTTACCTGCTCCGTTGCTAGCGTCCTCGTTTCCATGGAGCCGACTAATTTTCGGCGTCTAATGGCCAAATTAGCCGCGCTTGCGCAGTCCGGGTCTTCTTGTTTTCTCAATGGGGCCGCTTGTGCAGCATGCCGGCTCCGTGTAGCTCCGCCCCGTCACGTGCCGATTCCAGCCAATCAGGAGGCTGGAATCGGCAATGGACCGCACAGAAGCCCTGCGGTCGACCGAGGGAGAAGATCCCGGCGGCCATCTTCAACCGGTAAGTAAGAAGTCACCGGAGCGTGGGGATTCAGGTAAGCGCTGTGCATGTTTTTTTTTAAGTCCCTGCATCGGGGTCGTCTCGCGCCGAACGGGGGGGGGGTTGAAAAAAAAAAAACGTTTCGGCGCGGGACAACCCCTTTAAAAGCTGTCTACAAATATCTGAAGGGCTGTCACAGTGCAGAGGGATCAGCCCTATTCCCATCTGCACAAGGAAAGAGCAGAAGCCATGGGATGAAACTGAAAGGGAGGAGACACAGATTAGATATTAAACAGTGAGGGTGATCAATGAGTGGAACAGGTTACCACAGGAGGTGGCGAGTTCTCCTTCAATGGAAGTGTTCAAACAAAGCCTGGACAAATATCTGTCTGTGATGATTTAGTGAATCCTGCACTGAGCAGGGGGTTGGACCCGATGACCCTGGAGTGCCCTTCCAACTCTAACATTGTATGATTCTTCTGTGATAACTGAGACTATGGATAAGTAATAACTTGGGAGACCTCAACTGCACGAATAAAAGGGAGTCGGTTGAGAAGTGTAAGCCTGCTACTAACACTGCTTCAATAATGTACAAGTTTTACTAATTTACTAAGGCCTCATGTCCACGGGGAAAATCAAATCTGCTCCGGATTTGTAACGCGGATTTGGGCCGCGGATGCAGTGCGGATGAGCTTAAAATAGTATTTTATTGCATGCGGATGACACGCGGATGCGTTTTTTTTCACGCGTGTATGCACGCGGATGGCATTTTTGCATCTGCGCGTGAAAAAAAATGCAAGGCCACTGAAAAAGAAGCCAAACTTGTAATCCGCATGCAGATTTCACGCACCCAAATAAATGGCATTTAACACCCGCAGCGGATTTCCCGCACCCCATAGAGATCAATGGGGCCATCCGGAGCGTGATCCGCACCTAAATGGAGCATGTCCATTTTTTTTCATGCTCCATGATTTTTCTAATTCACATTTATTGACCATCCGCGGGTATTTAGCTACCCGCGGGTGGTCAATGCATTCCTATGGGGCGCGGATCCGCGCGCGGGTGATCCGCTGCGGATTTTAATTATTATTTTCCCCGTGGACATGAGGCCTAAGAGTTCAAGTAAACAGACAATACCGAACTTTTCTGGTCTTTGTTTAGAAAGTGTCTCAATGTGTGAACTACTTTATTCCAGTTGGGTGATCCACTGCAGATAAAGGAATGTTGGCATCACGGTGACAAAACATCCCGCAGTTAGTAATGAGGTCATTTAGAGAGGAGATAGTAGAGCCCCGTGACAAGGTAAATTCTCTACCCCGCTGTCTCCTCGGCTGAGGGCCTGATCCTCGGACGCTGCACATATACTTTTGATAGGCCATAAATATCTTGGATAGTAATACTTGTAAATTTTATGTTAACCCTTGAGATTGGTTAAGTCTGTCAACCTCAGACCACAAAAGGTTTTGCATTCCTGCTGTGCTGGCATTAAAGGGGTTGTCCCGCGCCGAAACGTTTTTTTTTTTTTTCAACCCCCCCCCCCCCCGTTCGGCGCGAGACAACCCCGATGCAGGGGTTTAAAAAGATCACCGGACAGCGCTTACCTGAATCCCCGCGCTCCGGTGACTTCTTACTTACCTGCTGAAGATGGCCGCCGGCATCTTCTCCCTCGGTGGACCGCAGGGCTTCTGTGCGGTCCATTGCCGATTCCAGCCTCCTGATTGGCTGGAATCGGCACGTGACGGGGCGGAGCTACACGGAGCTACACGGAGCCCCATTGAGAAAAGCAGAAGACCCGGACTGCGCAAGCGCGTCTAATTTGGCCATTAGACAGCGAAAATTAGACGGCAACCATGGAGACGAGGACGCTAGCAACGGAGCAGGTAAGTGAATAACTTTTGATAACTTCTGTATGGCTCATAATTAATGCACAATGTACATTACAAAGTGCATTATTATGGCCATACAGAAGTGTATAGACCCACTTGCTGCCGCGGGACAACCCCTTTAAGCTTGGTCTGCTCACTAGCATTTTGCATAGCACGTGTCTTTACTCTAATTATGTGATGCTGCACTAGACTGTGTCTTGTAATATTTAAGTGACTAAGGCCTTATTCACACGAGTATATGCATTTTTACGGCCGCCCGCACGCGCCATAAAATCATGTGAATGAAGAAAAGACACGTTTGAATCGCAAGCTTAATTAGCGTTTTCTTGTTCATTTACATAGCTGGGTGTGACGTATTGGCGAAAAAATATGCTGCGGCTCGAAAATCCCTCGCTCGGCATAAATTCCTGGAATTACTTCTAATGTCTAAATAGAGGCACCTGTAAGCTTTTCCCAACGTTGGACGGTGCTAAACTCCCTCCCCCTCCCTTTTTTGCAGCTCCCATAGGAGTCTATGGGAGCCGCCATCGTGTATCAGTCGAAAGATAGGTCAAGACCTATCTTTTCTGGCAACATATAAATTTGGTCGCGTGCTATTTTTTCTGGTGTGACGTTTTTACATGGCTAAAAATCGGTCATCTGAACGAATATATTGGAAGCCAAGGCTTCGAATGGTCGCTAAATAGCTGCATAAAAACGCTTGTGTGAATGAAGCCTTAGGCTGAGCTTCAATACCAAACACAGCCCATGAGCAATGTTTCTGGAAGAGAGCACCCATGTTTTTCTAATTTCATGCAACCCCTTTAAGCCATACCGCCTCTTTCATTACCCTTTATACTTCATTTTCTCTACTGATTTCCATTTTGCTCATTCAGTACATGTGGTTGTAGTCATACTGTAGTTGGCAGCACAGCTATGAGATTTTAGCATAAATTGAGGCAAGCTTCTCCATATATGCTCTTTGACAAAAACAATCCCGCCTCTAGAAGAAGTTGTCATTTTGCTGCAGAACTCGGCCTGCAGTTAAATCTAATGCAGATATGCAAAAGGTTAGAGTTGTGGTGATTAGATGAATGGTCTTGCCACTTGAGGTCCTGAAAGTGGTTCTGCCTTGGCCTATAAAAGGCTCTCAGAGGCTCCTTGTGAGTAGTGACCTCTTCTTGCGCTTGTTTGGAGCTTGTTGACCACTAGACGCCTCTACGACGCAGAGAAGAGATTTCACCCCGTTCGCAGAGTCTGAGAGGGCGCATTATTGGGATGTGAGAAGCTAGATGGTCATATCGATAAATTGCCCCCCACCGGCTGTTCTGACCAGACTGTTAGGAGGTGTTGGGACCAGTGGATGTGTGAGGGCACACAAGGTGACCAGACTCAGGACGCCCCTGACAGACCACCAGTAGAGAAGAGCGCCTGACCAGATTGTTAGGAGGTGTTGGGATCAGTGGATGTGTGAGGGCACACAAGGCGACGGGGCTCAGGACGCCCCCTACAGACCACCAGTAGAGAGGAGCGTCTGACCAGACTGTTAGGAGGTGTTGGTACCAGTGGATGTGTGAGGGCACACAAGGCGACGGGGCTCAGGACGCCCCCTACAGACCACCAGTAGAGAGGAGCATCAGACCAGACTGTTAGGAGGTGTTGGTACCAGTGGATGTGTGAGGACATACACACAAGGCAACTGAGCTCACAACACTCTTGACAGACCACCAGTAGAGAGGATTGAGTGATCGTCTGAAAAGCACAAGCAGCTCCAACCGTTTCATTGTCCATCATCCAGAGACAGGTGACACCATCATTACAGGCTCCTGTGTCTATTGGTACGATTTCCAGGCACTTGGCTGAATGACATTTGATCTCATGGCACCCATTAAATGTACTGTCACGACATCCATCCTCCATCACCTTTGTTTGCAGTGGTGTCATGAATATTTAGTTTGGGCACTGACGACAGCCATATTCATGGAGAAACGCAAAGTCCTACATCTGGGCAAGAAAAATGAAAAAATCCTATGAAGAACAGTTAAAGGATCTGAGAATGTTTATCTTGCAGAAGAGAAGGCTGATAGCAGACTTAATAACGGTCCACAAATAACTGAAGGGCTGTCACAGTGCAGAGGGATCAGCCCTATACTCATTTGTGCAAGGAAAGACTAGAAGCAATGGGATGAAACTGAAAGGGAGGAGACACAGACAAGGGATCAATGAGTGGAACAGGTTACCACGGGAGGTGGTGAGTTCTCCTTCAATGGAAGTGTTTATATATGTATAACATATATTATTGGCAATGGTTATATCTGCAGGAGTATACTGCACAATTGTTTAATAGTTTAATGACTTTTAATGACTATAAAGTCATGACAGGGTTAATGGAAGAGCATGGAAAAGAAGGAAGAGGAGGAGCGACACAACAGCAGGAAAGCCATTCAGATGAGAAGGACAGAAGAGGAAGCAGCAGGAAGAACTGGGAATGCTCACCTGCCCACCCCTGAGGAAAGGAGGGGAAAGGGAATTTTGGTTTACATTGAGGGGAATGTGTTCCATGGTCATAACAGCGGGGGAAGATGGGTGGGGTCCTTAGAGTTCCAGTTACATGGTTATGGTAAGTCTGACAAGATGGATTCCTTGAAGAGATGGTGGATTGTCTAGTCCTCGAAGGGCAAGTAAGTCTTCGAGTCAGGAGGCAGGGTGGCTGGAGGCAATTGGTGAGATTGGGTCTCTCGAGTCAGTGGTGGGCAGTGGGAGGCATTTTGCATATACTTCCCAAAATGGTGAGCTGACAGACTGCTGTGGATCCTGGGACCTCCCCTCTTCCTGGTCTATGGTTAAATGTTTTTTTTTTCTTAACAACATGCTAAATTCTGTGTACAGTATGTTTGTAATAAATTATCCAAAGAATAATCAGCATATGTCGTCATTCGGCTTGGGAACAGGATTTATTGGGGTTGGGGGGAAGATGGATAGGCTACAGCAAAGAACAACTCCGTTATACCCGGGTCAAGTGCGAAAAGGGATGCTGAAAGTGTTCTTTCTGTTTAAGCAAGATAAAGGTTGGGAATAATGTTTAGAATTGCTACTGCAATAAAGAGAAAGGAGGGAGATGGGAAAAAAACACAAAAAAATGATTAAGTATGGAGGGAAATATAAGAATGAATAATTAAAAAGTGTATTAAATAATACATAATAAATACTAAAAATAAGAAAATTAAAACAAAAAAAATTATTGCATAATGAGTATGGTGTGGACGGGAGAGGGGGAAAAAGGTATGATGCAAAATAAATGAATGTGAACCAATAATGGAGAAGGAAAAAATAAAAAATATATATATATAGTGCTGGAGGAAAGGACATTCTTTTTTTTTTATTTGTGAAAACTTTCAAGACTCTCACTTAGGCCTAATGGAACTACTGTATTTTATCTGTAAATCCAGTACAGCTTGTGTTTTTTAAAAATGTCAAACTTATTTTCAGTATCTGGCGGTATTTGCTACACTGCTATAACAGTAAAAGCATAACAATCACTATGGTGCATTATTGAGCCAAGCCTTGGAACACTGTGTTTTACCCATTAGCGGTGTTAGACATGCATTAATCCTCATCTGAAGGCATTGTGTAGTGCGCCCTATGTATTGTAGCCCACAGGAACATTCTAACAAGTAGGTGACATAACTGGTTGAACAGTTCATCCAGTTTTAATTGGAAATATGTGTTACGGCACTCTGCCCCCCCGAGTGCCAAGTGGGATGCCCTGATCTTCCCGCACCCCACTGTCCCTGCCTACTTGCCTCGGCCCTGGCTAACCCCAGGCGGACAACTGGACGGCGGTCCCTGCTCTGGCTAGGGACCTGGCGGCTGACAAGCAGGAAACTACCTAATGGGGGGAACAGAGTGCCGACAGAGGAGGCAGATGAATCAGACCAACAAAACTTGCAAGGCTGGAGATGGGACTCACAGGCAAACTGGCAGGGTGCTGGATAGCAACTAGTGCTGACTGGGCCAGACTAGATTAGAGGCAAACAGAACCAACACAAACAGACAGAGTAATAGGGGACCAGAGGGAGCTGACCGACAACTAGGGACTGGCTGAGGCGACCCGCAGACAGACTGGCTAGGTGCATGCAGAACCAATAACTGGCAATGAGCTCAGTTCACTGCCAGTCTTTTAACCACAAGGTTCCGCCCAGGGGCGGAGAGTGGGAGGAGGCAACTCCACCCACTGCTGTATAAGAAGCACAGAGGAGTGCGGGCGGCACCCTACGGGCGGGCACGCCCACGCCGCCGCCCACTGGCCAACCCAAGCTGCTGGGATGACCTCGACACAGGGCTCCAGGCTGCTGGAGCCGACGCCGGAGTGACGCGCGCCGACCGCGGGACCCCATGCCGCACTGTATGGTAACAATATGAGTATCTCCTTTGTTGAATTCAACTCCCTTGTTCTTTAGGGCTGTTTCCTACGAGCGTAGGCGTTTTTACGTGTGCCCGCCAACACGTAAAAACGCCTGAATGGGCGCACAAATTTAACGTTTGTGCTTCCGTTCAGACAGCATGGGCCCGACGTAAATACGCCGAGGCCGCAATGCCGTTGCCTCCCCTTCCCTTCGCTGGCTCACCTCGTCTCTCTCTGGCTGTTTGCAATGGGAGTGGGTGGGATGGGGCGGAGCTAAGCACCTGCCCCCCCTTCCTGCTCCTTGTCGGTAGCCAGCAATGGACGGGCGAAGCTTGGCTCTGCCGCCCTCCTATTGCAAACACGATGCTAAACTCCCTCCCACCTCCCTTCCCTGGCCGCTGTCATTGGCTCCCATAGGAGCTTATGCAGCGGTCGACGTATTCCGGGCACAAAGATAGATCCAGGACTATCTTTGCTGCCCGGTGTAAAAGCGCCCGGCGCTAGATTTGCCAGCCAGGCGCTTTTATGCCACGAGAATACGCCTGTGTGATTTGATGCATTGGATTCCAATGCATCAGATCGTAGTGTATATCAGCTGACCATGAAAACGGCGGCCAATATATGCTCATGTGAATAAGCCTTTAGGCTGAAGCAACATTTACAGTACAATTTCTTGCATTTATACACGCGAAAATCAAGCGTTTGTGCGCCCATTCAGACGGAATGCATCCCGGCTCATATAGGCCAATACTACCATGCCGTCACCCCTTTTTCCTCCCTCCCCATTGCAGGTTCACCTGTCCTCTCCTCCCCGTTTGTTCTTTGCAATGGGAGAGGGCGGAGCTAAGCGCCAGCCCTTCCCAGCTTCTCCCATTGATTGATATGGACAAGGGGGCGAGAGCTTAGCTCCACCCACATCACGCCCCTCGTCCACAGCCAGCAATGGGAGGAGACGGGATGGGACGGCACTTAGCTCCGCCCTGTGCCCTCCCATTGCAGAGAGCCAGCGGGGAGGAGAGGGCAGGTGAGCCTGCACAGGGGGAGGAGAGCAGAGGGAGGAACATTAACAGCGACACTGCTAAACTCCCTCCCACCTACAGCCACTGCCATGGACTTCCATAGGAGCCTATGCAGCGGCCGACGTATTCCGGCCCAAAAGATAGTTCCAGGATCTTTTGGGCCCGATGTAAAAACGCCCAGCACTAGTTTGGGCTGGCCAGGCGCTTTTACGTCCCAGGAATACGGCCATGTGATCTGATGCATTGAAATCCAGTGCATCAGAACACAGCGTATATGAGCCGGCCGTGAAAACGGCTGGCTGATATACGCTCGTGGAAAAGAAGCTTAATACTTTGTGACATGGATGGATTACCCTGGGGAATAAAATAAAAACATTTTCATGGTGCCTGGAATTTTAGATCTTATTCTGGGTATTTTTGTGCCACTGATTCCAATACTACCATCCATTTCATTCTAGGAGCTCTAGTTTTGAGATGTTCCTGATGTTATTATCTATTTCTTGTTATATTTCCTTCATTTTCCCACCAACATTTGCTCACTATTAATGAAAAAAGTTTGGTAGCTTGTTAGCCAATAGAGCAAAATGTATACCCAATGTTGTGTACCTGAGGCTGTGCAGTAAATGGCCTGTTGGGGGCTTTTATGTTGGAAACACAGGGCAAAAACTTAAAGCGAGTAGGAGATCTCATTGCCACACAATTAAACAGAGAAAGACAGAATTACCTGCGGCTGAGCACTTTTCTAGTCACGGAAACGACTAAGAAGATATGAAAGTTATTACACTGAAAGGCAATTTCAAATCACAAAGCCATAGAAGAATTTGGGAATATGAATTTATAACAACTTCTGACACTTTCAACACAGGGTTTAATTGTTCAAGAGGGTTCATGTGTGACTGAGTAGTGTGAGATATCTATAGTACAGATAGCACTCTGGCCTGGTGACCCTCTAACACCAATTCAGAGACCGTGAAACCTTCACATCTTTATCAGTGACTATTTAAAGATGTTTGTATTTCTGTTGCAGTATTCTTTTAAGTCTAAATCAATCACATCCATGTCTGTGCCTTGTCATAAGAATGTGTGTATAAATATGCATGCCTCTTTGGACCTATTTCATTTAAGCTTAAAACAGAACCCTGCGTTGATTCGAAAGCTCGCTATAACATCATGTATTTTAGTTAGCGATTAAAAGGTATCATATCAAGAAATTTACTTGGTTTCTCTAGCTGGGAACATTCACATTTTGCTTACTATTACCGTGTTTCCCCAGAAAATTGGTCCTACCCCGATAGTAAGACCTATCGGGTTTTCAGGGGAGGCTTGAAATATAAGGCCTTCCCTGAAAATAGGACCTATCTCGGGTGCCCCACAAAAAAATAAATAAATAAAAATACTCACATGGTCCGCAGCGTCCCAATGGTGTCTGCGGCGGCGGCAGCAGCGGTGGTGTCAGCGGCAGCGGCCGGCATCCTCCTCCATCTCACAGCTTCTTTATACTGGAGATAGGGCTTTGAATACCCCACCTCCAGCAAAGAAAGCATTGTGATTGGCCAATCATAGCCGGCGCCCGAGGAGCCAATCACAGCCATTCAGTGAATGACATCACTGATTGCCTGTGATTGGCTCATCGAGCGCTGGCTGTGATTGGCTGCCAGTGCTCGATTAGCCAATTGCATCGCTCGCTTTGCTGGAGGCGGGGTATTCAAAGCCCTGTCGCCAGCAGAAGGCATCTGTGAGAGGAGGAGGATGCCGCGCCGCCACCGGACACCATTGGGGGGCATCAGGACGCCGTGGACCAGGTAAGTAAAAGCCCCTCTCCCCTCCACCCAAAAATAAGACACTGTGCCCTTTTGGGGGCAAAAATATATATAAGACAGTGTCTTATTTTCGGGGGAACACGGTAGTAGATATGGTACATATCGCCACCGCTGCACATCAAAATTGGGTTGATGAAACAATGTGTAAAGACATTGAAGAGAAATGGAACGTGCTTTGGCTACAAATGTAGATAATTTCCTGCAATGAGCATGGAGAAGCTAAAAGCAGGTAAATTCGATGGATCCCAAATCTGGGAACTCATGAAGGACTAGCGTTTCTAAGATTCAGTGGACAACGTTGAGGCGTGGCGCGGTCGTTGTTCAGTATGGTTGTAAAGCATTTCCTTGGAACTATAGGACCACAAACTCCGGTGGACATGTGGAGAGTATGCTCACTTCTGTCTATGAACACTTGGGTGTAACATGAGCATCAGATCGCAGGACCTGCAGTCATTCTGGATGGATTTCCAAATTGTCTTGGTGATGTAAGTGATGAACAGGGTGAAGGATTTCACCAGGATATAAGGACTGTGGAAGAACAGGACTGCGGGCGATGGGATATGCATATGGTGGCGGACTACTGGTGAAACATCCAGAGAGAATGTCCAGGAATATCTCATCGCAGGAAGTCATAGAAATGTAGTTTCAGTGACATCTCAATAAAAAATTTGTGTTCTAGGCTTCTTTGGGATTTATCTTTGTGCCTTCAGCTTTTGATTAGCAGTAAGTACATGTATAACACAATATGTGTCCATGTATACATCTATATGGACATATGTCATATCCTGATAAGCAGACCTGATAGAAAAAAACTAATGTCACTTTCAGAATTTAAAACCCCAAAATACTTTAAAAAAGCCTGAACATCTCCGTCACTAAAAATTGCATTCCCCAGTGTTGTACGTGATAATAAACTTATGGCAAAAGTTGTAACAATCATTGTTTGTTTTTTTCTGTTTCGTTACGCTCTTTTGTAGGCACAATTCTTCTTTTGTACAGATTGTTTCATATGTAGATCAGTAGATGCTTGCAGGATAGGGCACTATTTTGATAGTTTGTATAAGTCTTGGGGTTATTTCATGACTACAAGGTGAGGCTTTATTCACATGACGGTATATATGCGGCTATTTAGCTGCGTTCAAAAATCAGGCAAAAATTGCGACCATCTGAAGCATCGGATTCCACTGGATTCATTCAGATGAGCAATTTTTAGCCACGTAAATTGCTGCGTCCAAAGACAGTTCTTGCCCTATCTTTGGCCGAGATACGCTGAAAGCTCCCGTAGATTCCAATGGGAGCTGAAAAAAAGGGAGGGGAAGGAGTTTAGCCGCGTCCAACGCCGGGAAAAGACGACAGCCGCCACTATTTAAGCATTAGTAGTCATTCCGAGGATTTGTGCCGATCAAAGGATTACCGCACCGCAGTGCATTTTTTTACCGAGTGGCAGAAAATACGGGGCTAAAGATCGGGACTTGATTGCCACTATTCTTTGTTCCTGCAATCTTACAGCGTGTACGGGTGACTGTAGAAACGTAATACGGTCATGTGAAAGAGCCCTAAGTGTGATGTTACTAAAACATAACCTACATAAATACAGTGGGGAAAAAAGTATTTAGTCAGATACCAATTGTACAAGTTCTCCCACTTAAAAAGATGAGAGAGGCCTGTAATTGACATCATAGGTAGACCTCAAATATGAGAGACAACAAGAGAAAACACATCCAGAAAGTCACATTGTCAGATTTTTAACGAATTTATTTGCAAATTATGGTGGAAAATAAGTATTTGGTCACCTACAAAAAAGCAAGATTTCTGGGTCTCACAGACCTGTAACTTCTTCTTTAAGAGGCTCCTCTGTCCTCCACTCATTACCTGTAGTAATGGCATCTGTTTGAACTTGTTATCAGTATAAAAGACACCTGTCCACAACCTCAAGCAGTCACAGTCCAAACTCCACTATGGTGAAGACCAAAGAGGTGTCGAAGGACACCAGAAACACAATTGTAGCCCTGCACCAGACTGGGAAGACTGAATCTGCAATAGGCAAGCAGCTTGGTGTGAAGAAATCAACTGTGGGAGCAATAATTAGAAAATGGAAGAGATACAAGACCACTGATAATCTCCCTCGATCTGGGGCTCCACACAAGATCTCACCCCGTGGGGTCAAAATGATCACAAGAATGGTGAGCAAAAATCCCAGAACCACAGGGGAACCTAGTGAATGACCTGCAGAGAGCTGGGACCAACGTAACAAAGGCTACCATCAGTAACACACTACGCCGCCAAGGACTCAGATCCTGCAGTACCAGACATGTCCCCCTGCTTAAGCCAGTACATGTCCGGGGCCGACAGAAGTTTGCTAGAGAGCATTTAGATGATCCAGAAGAGTATTGGGAGAATGTCATATGGTCAGATGAAACCAAAGTAGAACTGTTTGGCAGAAACACAACTCGTTGTGTTTGGAGGAGAAAGAATACTGAATTGCATCCAAAGAACACCATACCTACTGTGAAGCATGGGGGTGCCAACATCATGCTTTGGGGTTTTTTCTCTGGAAAGGGACCAGGACGACTGATCCGTACACATGAAAGAATGAATGGGGCCATGTATCGTCAGATTTTGAGTGGAAACCTCCAATCAGCAAGGGCACTGAAGATGAAACATGGCTGGGTCTTTCAGCATGACAATGATCCCAAGCACACTGCCAGGGCGATGAAGGAGTGGCTTCGTAAGAAGCATTTCAAGGCCCTGGAGTGGCCTAGCCAGTCTCCAGATCTCAACCCTATAGAAAACCTTTGGAGGGAGTTGAAAGTCTGTGTTACCCAGCGACAGCCCCAAAACATCACTGCTCTTGAGGAGATCTGCATGGAGGAATGGGCCAACATACCAGTAACAGTGTGTGCCAACCTTGTGAGGACTTATAGAAAACGTTTGACCTCTGTCATTGCCAATAAAGGATATATAACAAAGTATTGAGATGAACTTTTGTTATTGACCAAATACTTATTTTCCACCATAATTTGCAAAAAAAATTGTTAAAAATCAGACAATGATTTTCTGGATGTGTTTTCTCATGTTATCTCTCATAGTTGAGGTCTACCTATGATGTCAATTACAGGTCTCGCTCATCTTTTTAAGTGGGAGAACTTGTACAATTGGTATCTGACTAAATACTTTTTTCCCCCACTGTAAGTGTCATCGGCAAGCGAATTTACACAGAGCGATGATCGCTCAAACTACAGTTTGAGTGACAGTTTAGAGCGATCATCTTTGCATAACTGTAAGTAGCTAATTAGCTACTTAAGAATTAATGCAGGTGGGGCAGGATACCCTGATAGCTCCAAGAACAAAGCAGCTGTATATGCAAACAGCTGTCCCGCTGAGAACTGCCAGCAGGATACCAGGTGAAAGAATGCTATCAGCACGGCCTGCTGAGATATCAGCTAGCTAGAAATCATCCATGAACGAATAATGCACGATGGCCATGAGTTTAGACGCAACAATTATTGCTCAAAAGATGGCTTTTGAGCGAATTTTGAGAGATGATCGTTGTGTCTAAATGGGCCTTAAGTGCATTCAATTTAGTGCCCTAGTCCCATCATTACTGTGTTTGTTGGGGGTGCTTCACATGCATGAGATAATGTTAATTGGTGTCTAAGGTCTTTCTGGCAGGTGTTGTCAGCCGTTTTTGCAAGTAATCTTATCATAGCAGTATGTCTGAAATTTAACTCTTTAGTTTATCTGAAATATTTTTTTTGTGGTTTCCGTGTGCACACATAGATGTTTTTTGTGGGTGTGTTTGGCCGTTGCTCAGCCAATCTTAGCTGGCGCTCGATTAACCAATCATAGCTATTTAGTTATGTCATTCACTGAAAGGCTGTGAATGATTGAGCGCCTGCTCTGATTGGCTGAGCCAGTGGTGCTTGTGATCCAATCACAACACTTGCTTGCTGGAGGCTTGGTATTTAACCCCTTCCCGCTCCAGGACGTACCGGTACGTCCTGGGAGCCTGGTACTTCCCGCAACAGGACGTACCGGTACGTCCTGGGGATAGCACGAGATCACATAAGATCCCGTGCTATCCCGCAGCGGGAGCCGGCTGTCACTCACAGCCGGCGTCCCGCTGCAACAGCGGGGGGACATCGGAGATGCGCCCGCCGCTGTTAACCCCTTCCCTGCCGCGATCTAAGTAGATCGCGGCAGGGAAAGAGTTCACAGAGGGATCGCGATCCCTCTGTGTCTCCGGACGGCTTTCGCGATGTCATCGCGAGAGCCCGGCCTGTCGCCTTGGCAACAGGACGCCAGACACTGGCGTCCTGTATTGCCTGTGCCTATAATCGCTGTATAGGCGATAAGGCATGGGAGAGCAGTAGCTCTGCCATGCCTTATCACAGCGATCATAGGCATACTGCAGCAAGTCCCTCAGAGGGACTCAAATAGTGTAAAAAAAAGAAAAGAAAAATGTAAAAAAAAAATGTAAAAAAAACCCTTTTTTTATGCTTTTTCTAATATTAGCATAAAAAAAGGGGAAAAAAATGAAAACCCAACATATTTGGTATTGACGCGTCCGTAACGACGTGTACAAAAAGTTGAACACACTTTTCATTTTGTACGACAAAAAGCGTTAAAAAAAAAGCTAAAAGACAGAGGCAAAATGCAAATTTTTAGCATTTTGCCTCCCAAAAAGTGCAATAAAAGTGATCAAAAAAGCCGTACATTCACCAAAATGGTACCAATAAAAACTACAGCTCGTCTCGCAAAAAATAAGCCCTCATAGAGCTCCGTACATAGAAAAAAAAAAGTTATAGGACTTTGAATGCAGCTATAGAGAAAAAAAAAAGATTTCCAAAAAAAAGGGGGTTTTATTGCAAAAAAGTGTAAAAACCTAAAAAAATATAACAATTTTGGTATCGTTGTTACCGTACCGACCCGCAGAAAAAATTTTGTGTGTCATTTATGCTGCATGATTAACGCTGTAAAAAAAAGAAAAAGAAATCTATGGCAGAATTGATGCTGTTTATCTCCATGTTATCATAAAAAAAATTTTAAAAAATTTAACGATATTGTCTATGTACCCAAAAGTGGCACCGATAAAAACTACAGCTCGCCACGCAAAAAACAAGCCCTTATACGGCCGCGTCCACGGAAAAATAAAAAAGTTATGGCTTTTGAAAAATGGAGATGGAAAAATATGAAAAAATCGCTTGGTCCTCAACGCCAAAATAGGCCATGTCATTAAGGGGTTAAAGCCCCGTCACCAGAAAGAGAGTGTTGTGTCAATGCTGAGGACACAGTAGCCTGCCACAGCGCCATGTACCAGCGTGAGGGACTCAGACGCTGCCAGACAGGTGAGTATTGATTTTTTTCACGTAGTTTAGCTAGGGCTTATTTTTTGGGAGAGCTTATATTCCAAGCCACACCCCCCCCCCCCCCGAAAATTGGGGTAGGAAACACGGTAGCTTATTAGCTTCATTTGCATGTAAATGAGCCTCCCTGAGCTGTATGCAGAGAACAGCAGGTCGTATGTTAACTGCATACAGCCCCTTTGATCTGCCATGGGACTGCAGCTGAATACAATGTTATCAGCACTCCCATACAGAATCACATCGTGCGGTCCCTGCTATCAGCTCTCCAGCCGAACAAAGGATTTTAAACTCAACTAAAAATCATCGTTCGGACGAAAAGCAAACGATGGTAGCATTTATACATAACGATTATCGCTCAAAAAACTCGTTTGCGTAAATTTTGAGTGATAATTGTTGCGTGTAAATGGGGCTTAAGGGTGCTGGATGGTGTCTGAAACTCCAGTCAGTTTAGCGAATTTTGTTTTGCACATTATTGCTCTACACAACCATATAATATATATTATTTTAAGAAACATGTCAAATAAAAGTTTATAGTTTTTAGAAATTTTTCCCATTGGATAAGCCGTACCTCCTTTTTTCTTTTTTGCATACTTGCCATGCCCGGTCAAGCATGTTGTGCTTCAACTATCCTAACTTTGGGACTTCCTGCGGGAACAGTGACAATTGTGACAACTAAAACTTGAATGAGAGACTATATCTCCCGGGGTCAAGAGGGGTGTCATCTCTCCTCAAGGAGAGCACCCAAAAAGTGTGTGGAGACCCCTAGGGGGTAAGTAGGTCAGGGTATGGCATTGTTTCTCCCCAAGGAGAGCACCAAGAAGGGGTGTGAGAAGACCCCTGAGAGAAGAGTGAGGAGACTTATAATGCCATGCATGCTCCTCTGGGTAATTTATGCAAATAAGGAAGATGGCCCAATACCTCTGCAGCGTGACCTATGAGATGGCTGCATTCCTTTAAATAAATGTACGACTTTTTAACAAGCTTGTAAAACAATGATTAGGAATAGGAAACCAAGCCTCGAAACAGCTGTCTGTGTATGCTTTTCTGGTTTGGTTTTCTATTCCCAATCATTGTTTTACAGACCTGTTAAACAGTCGTACATTGATTTGAAGGAATGCTGTCATCCAATAAGTGGCGCTGCAGAGGTATTGTTCTATCTTCCTTATTTGCACTATATCCCCCAGCACTCTGAGTGGGACCAACCAACTGTCTCCCGTCCATAGCACATGGGAGTCCCTCTAAAGCAGCGGTCCCCAACCTTTTTGGCACCAGGGACCGGCTTCAAGCAAGACCATTTTTACAAAACCCGGCAGGGTTGGGCGGGACATGGGCGGGGCTTTGGTTATAAGGGGTGGGGTTATGAAGGGGGTTGGAGTTTAGTGCATTCTTATTTAGTTATGACATTTAGAATGTCCTGGCAGTACACACACAGGGCAGCATATAATCTATCCCCTCCCCCCCAGTACACACACAGGGCAGCATATAATTTATCTCCCCCCCCCCCAGTAATAGACAGCCCCCATCCCTCAGTAATAGACAGCCCCCACCTCTCAGTAATTAGCAGCCCCTCCCCCTGTAATAAGCAGGTCCCCCCCCCCAGTAATAAGCAGGTCCCCCCCAAGTAATAGGCGGCAGCCCCCCCCCCCCCCAGTAATAGGCAGCCTCCCCAGTAATAAGCAGCCCCTTCCCCTGTAATAAGTAGCCCCCACCCCACCCCAGTAATAAGCACCCCCCCCAGTAAGCAATCCCCCCAGTAATAAGCAGGTCCCCCCCAGTAAGCAATCCCCCCCAGTAATAAGCAGGTCCCCCCCAGTAAGCAATCCCCCCCAGTAATAAGCAGGTCCCCCAGTAATAAGCAGCCCCTTCCCCTGTAATAAGTACCCCACCCCAGTAATAAGCAACACCACCAGTAATAAGCAGGTCCCCCTCAGTAATAAGCAGGTCCCCTCAGCCAGTAATAGGCAGGTCCCCCTCAGTAATAAGCAGGTCCCCCCAGCCAGTAATAGGCAGCCCACCCCCCAGTAATAAGCAGCCCCCCCAGTAAGCAACCCCTCCAGTAATAAGCAGGCCTCCCCCCCCAGTAATAGGCAGCCCCCCCGTAATAGGCAGCCCCCCCCAGTAATAGGCAGCCCCTTCCCCTGTAATAAGTAGCCCCCCCAGTAATAACCAGCCCCCCCAGTAATAAGCAGCCCCTTCCCCTGTAATAAGCAGCCCCCCCCCCCCCCAGTAATAACAAGCCCTCCCAGTAATTGGCAGCCCCTTCCCCTGTAATAAGTAGTCCCAACCCCCCCCAGTAATTGGCAGGCCCCCCCCCCGTAATAGGCAGCCCCTTCCCCTGTAATAGGTAGCCCCCCCGAGTAATAGGCAGCCCCCCCGTAACAGGCAGCCCCCCCAGTAATAGGCAGCCCCCACCCCCCCAGTAATAGGCAGCCCGCCGTAATAGGCAGCCCCCACCCCCCCAGTAATAGGCAGCCCCCCCGTAATAGGCACCCCCCCCCCCAGTAATAGGCAGCCCCCCAACCCATATACTTACCTCCTCCCTGCTGTCGCTCTCGGTCTGCTTGCCCTGACGTCAGTGTGCAGCCCGGAACGCTTTCTCCCCGAGTCCTCTCCTGCGGAACTAATGAGCAGGGGACTCGGGGAGGAGAATCCTGGCTGCACAGACGTCAGCTGCGGCGCCCCCGATGGTAATTGCTTCAGTGGTCAGCGGCGTCGGCACGCCGCGAGCCACATAACACGAGGCAGTGGGCCGGATTTGGTCGCGGGCCTTGTGTTTAGAGCAAAAGTTCCTGGCGGTGCCGCGGACCGGCGCTAAACACCCAACGGCCCGGCCCCGGTCCGCTGCCCGGTGGTTGGGGACCCCTGCTCTAAAGCGTCCTGGTATGCAATCTAAATTACCACTAACGTCTGTGAGTGACGAGTTGTCCTGCCTAGTTGAAGTGGCTTGTGCAGGCGAGGCGGATTAACCTTCTTTGCTCCTAAAACTGTGCCTGATGGTTTTGGGGTTCATAGGAGTAGCTTTTGCATCTTGTGAACTGCCTTATGGGGAGGTTGAGTGCAGGCTGAGGCTAAGACGACTCCTGCAATAAGGATTGCCTTTGCTTCTAGTTTATATTTATAGCAGATTCCTATGCCATAGCAGCCCCCATAGTAATAGTGTGTGCTCTGTGACCACCACTTAGTTATAGTGTCCTCTCTATGGCCCTACAAAGTAATAGCATTCCATTCATAGGTCCGCTTAGTTACAATGTCCCCTCTTCATTATAGTGCACCATCTTACAGTGCTGCCTCTGTGGCCTTTCTTACTTATAGTGGCCACTCTTAGTTATCGTGGCCTTCTTTAAAGGGGCACCCCAGACAGGTGTTAGATCACCCAAGCAATGAAATCAGAGCCCAGCCTGCAGCAGGGGACCATAGGACAGGTCCCTTAAAAAGAGACAGGTCAGAATCTCTCCAGTCTAACCCGAGCAGTGGAGCTGTAAGTAGAGTGATTTGGGACTATGAATGGGACACCTGTAAAATAGGAAAATAATGGGATCATCTTTCGCAGAGGAAGCTGTAGACTCACCAGAACCAAAATCTGAAAGCCACCAGGAGCATCCTTCTACTGTATATCACAACATATGTAGAAAAGTTAAAAAAAAAGTCAGCTTGGCAGCTTGAATCCAAAAGTTATTTTTTACTCTTCAAACAGCCACTTTTTGTTTGAGTGATGACGGCTTGACTGGCCATACATCTCCTACTCATCTCTTGTGTCTCGACGATTGCTCACATGCCTTCTAATAAAGCCGTGAAAGTTGCTTTGCATTTCTCCTTTTCCCCCCAAGATGACAGTAGGGAGGGGATGACAGCACTGGGGGCTTCTTCCAGACAGAGGAGGACTGAAGTCTGTAGGAACATGAAGCTACAAACAGAAGCAAACGAACCAATTAAGGTGAAAATAAAAAGAGATGATCAGGGTGGATGATGCGTCTCGTCAGAGAAAAGTCACAGAGTGAGGCAGCGGGTGCTGGAATTCAATCCATGCTCATTAAATCCTGCATAGTGACATTCAATGAAAGGGACGTGCCAACCGGCATCCCTTTTTCTCCAAAAACAGCCACTAACAAGCATTTAACCCTTTCCAGCCTGCTTTAAAAGAAATGTCTTCCTCTCAGAAATAGCATATGCTTCAGATTTGCTTTTCTGTGTCCGATGGGCTCTGTAGTAAAAAGAGTTGAATAAAGTGTCCCCCCAGCTGTCCAGTATCAATCAGCTGACGTTCAGGACACTAGAAAAGCTGAGCTGACATCCTTCCCCCTTACTAGATAGAGATTAGAAGGGTAGATAGATACCAGAGTGACAGATAAAGATATGTGATTAATAGATATGCATTGTTATGTGGAGCTTGTAGTCTGTCAGTCATTTTGTACAGTTTGTAGAAAGAAGGTTTAGATGCCTTTCCGCATATAGGAAAGCGGAGTGCTGTAGGAAGCTGTGAGCAGCAGGCTTCAAAGAGCCTGACACATCTCCCTCAGGGGGTCTTTGATGTCCTACAGCCCCTCTGGAGCCAGAGCCAGCAAATGTTTGTTAGGAAATAAGGAGAGGAAATAGGCTTCACACCTCAGCAGCTCTTTCCCTCCCTTACTGGTCCAAATGGTCGTAACTGACCTGATAACTTTTGGAGGCAAAGTTAACAAAAGAACGTGCCCGTAAGACAAAGGAAAATGTAATTTAGGAGTTATGAAAGATCTGTACGTCGCAGCCCGCGGACGAGGATATTTTGTGGAACGTTGTATCCCCGCTAATAAGATGCAGGGATTCCCACATTTGCACGACGCTCAGGAACCGAGAATTGCGTATCTCGGATCAGATGCGTCCAAAACTACTCATGCGTGGGCTCAAAACACACGTAAAATCACAACAGGAAACATCGTTGTCATATTTTCATGGTGGGTCACACCCACACGGAGTTATAAAGGAAATATGTATTTCAGGGAATTATGTGTCCCAAGATAAGCCAGCCCCTAAGGGGGCTGGAAGGAACTAAAGGGGAGTTACCACCGTGAGAGTTTAAAAATCGCACACGGATGTGTGCTCGGGGTCAGCCCCTTGGAGGTCACTATACGTGAGGTCTGGTCCGCAGTTCTGGCGCGACTCCACGCCACAGAATGGTAACTCTCTTCTTTTAATCCCTGTTATTTTACGGTTTGTGATATCATATGTAAGTCTCTTGCCATTTATCTTGTAACATCATTTTCGTATTTTTTCTGTAAATAAGCACTGCTCTAGTCTTTGAGAATTAAACGTTAAATTAATTAGTGAGCCTCGTCTGTGTTAACACGAAACCATATTCTCCGAAGATTGTATTCAGAAATCGGGTTCCAATTTACCGTAACCAAATTGGTGGTGGCAGCGTTTTGTATGCATATTGTAGAGCTCTGGAGTGCGTTAGAACGGATCAGGTGGGTGATTTGAGCTTCCGCTTCGCATGCGTGCCGAAGTGTGGGGAAGCTAAATACAAATCAGCCTGTATTCTAACGACTGCCAGCTTGCAAGACTGCAGAGTGTTTGAGGACCAGAGGTGGGATCGATAGGTATCGTCCCTTCCCCTCTCTCCTCTTGTCCAGTGAGGGACAAATTGTTAATAAGTGCAGGGCCAGGTGGGTTGCTGTAGAGTTGTGGCTGTGGCTCATGGTCGCTTTTCAGGAGTCTGGAAAGTTGGGTACCAGTCACTCCACAACCTAAGAGCCTTTCCTTCCTCGCCCTCGCCCTGCGTACGTGACAGGCTCTGTGACAATCTTACTGTAGATGTGACAATTAACCTAACCTCTCAGCTGCATGGGCACTTATGGTTTAACAGGGAGTAATTCTCATGCTGTGTATTTTAGGTGGATGATATGCCTCAATAATATCCATACAGTAATGAAGTCTGAAAAGTTTCAGTAATGTAAAATTGTTGGCCTAACCGTAAGATATAGTATAGAGCAGGGGTGTCAAACTCATTTTCACCGAGGGCCACATCAGCCTTATGGTTGCCTTCAAAGGGCCGATTCTAATTGTAAGACAGTAAAGTAAAAGTAAACCCCACAGAGGCCCGATTGGTAATAAGGTTCCCCATAGTGGCCAGTGACGTACACCATTCTGCGCATACACACGCACAGACGCATACCATTCTGCGAATACACACGCACACCATTCTGCGCATACAGACGCACACCATTCTGCACATACACACGCACAGACGCCCACCATTCTGTGCATACACACGCACAGACGCACGCCATTCTGCGCATACACACGCACACCATTCTGCACAGACACGCACACCATTCTGCGCATATACACGCACACCATTCTGCGCATATACACGCACACCATTCTACGCATACACACACACACCATTCTGCGCATATAGACCCGCACACCATTCTGCGCATACACCCGCACAGAAGCCCACCATTCTGCGCATACACCCGCACAGACGCACACCATTCTGCACATACACACGCACAGACGCACACCATTCTGTGCATACACACGCACGGACGCACACCATTCTGCGCATACACCCGCACAGAAGCCCACCATTCTGCGCATACACACGCACAGACGCACACCATTCTGCGCATACACCCGCACACCATTCTGCGCATACACCCGCACACCATTCTGCGCATACACCCGCACACCATTCTGCGCTTACACCCGCACACCATGCTGCGCATACACCCGCACACCATTCTGCGCATACACCCGCACACCATTCTGCGCATACACCCGCACACCATTCTGCGCATACACCCGTACAGACGCACACCATTCTGCGCATAGAGATGAGCTGGAATAGGGTTTTCTCCAGCAGGCTTCAGGGTATTCTGCAGCTTTCCTAATTGTGTGGAAGCAGTATGCGCACACTGACCAAGTCAAACACAAGGTATGAATCTCATGTTAAAAATGGCTCTTCTGGGAGGAACATCCAGACAGGGCCTTTTATTGAAAAAGTATAACACCTGCCCTTTATGGGCGTTTAACAGATTACATCAGTAACATATATATATTCTTATTCGCTGGGTTATATAGAATTCCCCGCCTCCCCCTCTCCCCCACTCTCTCAAGTAGAAGCCTTTGTCTTTAACATGTGTCCAAATCTGAAAGTGAAAGTAGATATCCCTTTGTTGGAGAAGGTCCTGTGTGGGGGATGGGGAGGGACTGGGAAAACACTCAATATTGAATACAGGTATATATATATATATATATATATATATATATGTATAACACTAGGACCTTTAACTCTTAGAGGCTGCTTGTGTAACTTATATATATATTCAGCTAACATTATACCACACATCTTTCTCCATGCCATTGTCCGGCAACTACCATGATGAAATTGTGTGGCCATTACACTCCACAGAGCTAAAAGTCATTACAATAACATAATACATTTGGTTTATACAAATCAATAGACATTTTATACTAATTATCATGTCTACTACAATCCCCCCTTGAAATGTCTATTCTCTAACTTTCCCTAGTAATTCCAAAATCCCCTGCGAGTGACCCTCCTTGGGGTCCCAAATCTAGGCAGGCCCATCGAGCATACCAAGGTAAGCTCTCTAAGCCAACCACGGGTTCTTCACAGCCCTTGCGACTGGACCACAGCTGGCCTGGGTCCCCCGTAGTCACCGACTCGTAATTCCAAGGAGGGTGGTCTGACCCTATAACTGGAGCGCGTTGTAGGTTGGATTTAGAGTCTTCAAGGGGGTGTAGGACTTGTCCACTCCATATGGGGATGCATCCAGTAAACTCATTGTGGGAGCAGCTTTTTCAACAGCTGTTTCACAGGTCTTTTTGACACAGGGGACAACACAGCAGGCTAGAATAGAAAAGATAAGAAGTACACATAGAACAGCAATGCCTATCTGCACCAGAATTCTCTGCCACCCACTCATCCATGAAAAGTACTGGTCCCAAGGGTCAGTTATCCCTGAGTTTCTTTTTAATTCTTCCGATAGTGCGGTCAACTTTTTAATGGCAACTGTGACTTTACCCGTGGGTCCTGTATTGTCTGGGATGTAGGTACAACAAGTCTCCCCTATCATCTTACACACACCCCCCTTCTCAGCTAAAATCATGTCTAAAGCCATTCTATTTTGAAAAGTCATAGTCGAGGCAGGTCCTAATTGGTCAGCTAGTCCCTGTAAGGCATCTCTGGTGTAATTTATAAATCGCTGCTGATTGTAATAAATATAATTAATCCAGTCAACGTTTTTATTTACCGTAATGATTGGGAAAATGGACTCGAATCCAGCTTTAACTTGGTCTCTAGCTTTATACTCGTCAGGTACCCCCCTTGGCTGTCCTATGGCGTCAATGTACACGTGTAAATCAAAACTACCGCCAGGAGCCTCTCGTCTCACTCTATGATAACTATTGGGGGTAACCTCATTATCCTCAACATTATCTGACAGGATGTGGAGGGGCATAAGGGCTTTTGCTAAGGCACACTCCCCTGTCCAATTACCTTCCAGACGGGTCCTCAACCTCATGTCTCCACAAAGCCAGTAAACGTCTCCTAAGGACTGGACCTGATTCTGCGTCCATTCCCCTCCCAGTGTACTGTAGGAGGAGCAATACCCGTTGGTGAAGTTCCCCAAAAATCTCCCCCCTTGTCGGTTTGCATAGCAGGTGTAGTTTCCGGGGTAGATTGTAATACTCTCCCCGGGGCGAGGCACTTGGGTGATTATGGGGTATTCCTTTTTCCACTTCTCACAAACAGTGTGATTGGTGGAAACGTTCGTGAAGAGACTAAGGAAACACTTTTCAACATCTACAGGGAGATTCAGTGGGACCGTCCCCAAGTGCGGTCGGGCACTACCGCACACGTAACAGTTAGACTTGTTGCTCTTGTTGGCGTTGTACCTCATCCACTCTAACCAGAGATTCTGGTCAGAGTAGCCAGTCTCTACTGTCATGACGTCTTCAAAGGTAGGGTCGGCTATGGCCATCATGTTCGTCAAGGTCTTTATTTTGGGGCGCAGGGGGTTAAATATAGGCACGGGGCTAGGTGAAGGCCTCCATTCGGGAGCATCTACCATATCCCTTATTTTAAACTTCCCTAAGGGATCTGTCCTCCCGTACCGGTATGTCCCCAAACAATAAGTCCCCTCGTCTCCCGGGCTTGGATTTTCTATGATTAGTGTAAGAACCATATTAAAGCCAAGCAACATGATGAGTTCAGCCTTCCAGTTCCCACTATCCTTATTATTTTTAAGGAGGGTCATACGACTAATTAGGGATTTCCCGCTCTTATCTTTTTTATTTAAGGCACTTCGCGGTTTATAGGACCAGTCTGTTCCTGTGTTCCATCCCACTGATCCCCAATAGCGACAGTCTTCTCCCCAGACGTTATCAGTAACACAAATATATTGAATTCCCCGGGTGTACAAGTCATATAGCCAGCTGGATCGGGCTAAATCCGGCCCATGGTGGGGTTTTGTTTTTAGACACGGGACCACAGTACAATAGTCGAAGGAATATGTGGCCACTTGAGTGTTGGATGAGTTATACCAAAAGGTAACAGTACCCTCATATTCCTCCGACCAAGGATTCCAGTTGCCACCCTCCTCTCTCGTGATTACTGCTCGAGACCCACCTCCCACTCTGACGAGTCCCAAACAGAATAATGTCCACAGCATGACTAGACCTGGTCTCCCAGATCTGGAACTTTCTTACAGTGGGAAGCGTGGATCCAGGTGGGTCTTCCGGCTAATTTCACAGCTGTGGCAGTAGTCAGAAGCACCTGGTAGGGACCATCAAATCGAGGCTCGAGGGAGTGCTTCCTGAGGAACTTCTTGACATACACCCAATCCCCAGGCTTCAAGGTATGGGTCCCGGTGTCCGCCTCTGGATCTGGAATGGAAGAGAACACCTGTGCATGGACCCTGGTTAGTTCTTTGGCAAGGGAAGTCACATACTTAGTCAACACATCAGATTGCAGTTGTAACTGTCGGGGGTAGTAACAACCTAACCTTGGGGCTGACCCAAACAGGATTTCATAGGGAGATAGTGCGTGATCCCCCCTGGGTGTATATCTCACACTGAACAGGGCTATTGGGAGACAGTCTGTCCAGGGTAGCCCTGTTTCCTGCGTCATTTTGAGCATTTTGCTCTTTAGTGTGCCATTAAGTCTCTCTACCTTTCCACTACTCTGGGGGTGGTAAGGTGTGTGGAACAGCAGACTGCTACCAAGGGCCTGCGAAATTTCTTTGGTGACGTTGGCAGTGAACGCTGGACCTTGGTCACTTTCGATGACCTCTGGGATTCCGAACCTGCAGACGAGTTCTGAGAGTAGTTTCTTAGCAGTAGTCTTTGCAGTCATATTGCTCACTGCGTATGCTTCTGGCCAGCCGGAGAAGACATCTACTACTATTAGGGCGTATTCGTATCGCCCGCTCTTTGGCATTTGGATGTGGTCAATCTGGATCCGTTGAAAGGGATACATGGTCTGGCCAGGTGTTTTGCAGGAACCCTCTCCATACGTCCTGGGTTACATTCCGCACAAGTAAAGCACGACTTACAGTATCGGTCAGTCAGAACCGAGATTCCAGGGGCCACGTAGTACTTCTGAATGAGGGCGTTCATCAGCATTTTGGATAAGTGTGTGGGTCCATGAGCCCATTGTACCACTGCCGGGTACAGAGATCTTGGAAGACAGGGTTTCCTTGAGATTTAATACAGCCCTCTTCTGTCTTTGGTAGCCCCCTTATCTTCCCAGATTTTCAGCTCTTCTGGCGTAACTCTCGCCTGTGCTTCTGAAAGACTTCTTACATCTGGGGTGGTAGGCACTTCTGGTCCCGTCCGAGCGACCATTTCCATTGGCTGATCCTCCACTCGAGTCTCACTTCCTTCGTCTGGACCTGCTGCTTCTTTAGCTGCCTTGTCGGCTAGATAGTTTCCTCTAGCTTCTGGTGAATTTAACTTTCCGTGAGCCTTGACTTTCAGCACAGCCACTTGGGTAGGTAGAAGTAGCGCATCCATCAGTTCTCCGATAGCCTCATGATGTTTCACTGGAGTACCAGCTGTCGTCAGGAATCCCCTGGTTTTCCATATTAGTCCAAAGTCGTGTGCCACTCCAAGAGCATACCTGGAGTCCGTGTAGATATTTGCAGTCTTCCCTTTGGCCAATTTACAGGCTGAAATCAGGGCTTGCAGTTCTGCTTCTTGTGCAGACATCGTTGAAGGCAGTCTCTGAGCTTGGAGGATGGTGTCTTCCGTAGTGATTGCATACCCCGTGTGAAACCTTCCCTTGCTGTCCACGTACCTGGAACCGTCAATAAAAATTGTAAGTTCGGGATTCTGCAGTGGGGTATCTAGGACAGTAGATAGGTGTGAGGTTTGTTGTTTCATAAGCTCAAAGCAATCATGTTCGGGCACCCCCAGATCATTTGTTTCTTTTTCCTCTTCTGACTCTACACCCCCCTCAGGAAGTGGGAGGAGAGTGGAGGGGTTGAGTATATGGCATCGGCGTAGAGTCACATTATCCGGCAGGAGGAGCGAACATTGCAGTCTGAGGTGTCTTGCTGCCGAAAGATGTTTTGGTTGCGTTTGATTGAGGATGGCCGTAATGTCATGAGGAGCTTGAACAATCAAAGAGTGTCCCAAAACAAGGTCCGAGGTTTTGTCCAACAGGACCTGAGCAGCAAAAACGGCCCTTAGGCAGGAGGGCCCTCCTCGGGCTACTGTGTCTAGCTGTGCAGAGTAGTAGCCAACTGGCCTCATTCTGGGGCCGTGAGATTGGGCAAGGACACCCGTCGCATGTCCCTGCCGTTCGCTGACGAAAAGGTGGAAGTCCTTGTTATAGTCCGGCAGGCCCAATGCAGGGGCTGTAGAGATGGCTGTCTTCAAAAGATAGAAACTTTCAAGCGCCTCCGGTCCTAGAAGAAATGGATCCGTCTTTAAAGCATCGTACAGAGGTTGCATCAGTAGAGAGGCTTCTGGGATCCATGATCTGCAGTAGGAGATTAGGCCAAGGAAAGCCTGTAACGCCCGCGCGGAGTTTGGCACTTGTATCCTCTGGACTGCCAGTATCCGTTCGTGGGTGAGGTGCCTGGCCCCCTGCGTGATGCAGTGACCAAGGAAAACCACCGAAGTGGAGCACCACTGGAGCTTGGATAGAGATGCTTTGCAACCTTGATCGGCCAGGAAGTAAAGCAGGCTTTCCGACGCCGCCTCAGCTGTGGGGAGGTCATCAGCGCACAGCAAGAGGTCATCAACATATTGTAGGAGAACCACCGTAGTGTGTTCAGATTGCCATGGTGCGAGGATAGACGCAATGGCTTTCGCGAACTGACTTGGAGAATTCTGGGCCCCCTGAGGCATCACGGTCCATGTATATTGCCGGCCATCATGGGTGAAGGCGAAGAGAAATTGGCAGGACGGGTCGAACGGGATGCTGAAGAAGGCATTTGCAAGATCCACGACTGTGAAGTATGTGGCGGTGGGCGGTACCCCCGCCAACAGGGTATGTGGATTAGGCACAAGGGGTGTGTCCAAAATGGTGGCCTCGTTCACTGCTCGGAGGTCCTGCACCATACGGTATTTCACCGGCATCCCCTTGGGTGTCTTCTTCTTTACTGGAAACAACGGGGTGTTGCAGGGAGATTCACAGGGTATGAGTGCCCCATTTTCCAAGAGTGCCTTCACTCGCAGGGATAGCCTGTGAGACAGCAATCTTGAGTGGATACTGCGGCCGACGTGGTAGGCTGGCTCCAGGTTTCAGTTTAACTACCACAGGTGGCACTCGGAGTTTACCGATGTCTTCCGGGCCTTTGGACCACAGTTTATCTGGAATTCGCTGGAGGACATCGGCCGGCACTGTATTAGGGTTTTCCGTGCTGACTGCAAGGAGTAAAGGTTCTGATGCCAGAATCATCGTATCTTCTTCCGACAAAGGCGGTGACACCTTTATTCCTCCATCCTCGGTATAGGTGATGGTGGCTTGTAGCTTGGATAGCAGGTCTGCTCCCAGCAGGTTTAGCGGAGATGTCTTGTGGATCACAAACCGTGCTAACACATTAGGGAGAGAGCCAATCTGTAGGGGTTTTGAAAGGGGGTGAGAGGTAGGACGTCCTTCTATGCCCATGGTCAAGATTTCGACATTGTCCAGCAGGGTCTTGAAAGGGAAATCCACTTCCTTAATCACACTTCTGGCTGCACCTGTGTCCAGGAGGAAGGTAGTGGGACGGCCTGCAACGGAGAGGGTAACCTGGGCTTGTGGACCCGGCAGATCAATGTTGGTATCCCGCTGAGACATGGCCATAATGGACGCAGGCTTGCCACTGTCCTATTGTAGAAGGTCAGTGGCTGGAGGAGGTGGGGGAGGAAGTTGCTCTCTGGTACTTTGGCCGGAACGTCGCCTTCTTGGAGCGCGGCAGTCACGGCGGAGGTGTCCAGGGCG
>CM069417.1:116563883-116601383 GCA_035609135.1 Eleutherodactylus coqui
TAAAAGAGTTGTCTCATGAAGGTAGCATCTACCTATTAGGTTATATGGGCATCAGATAGGGGTCTCACTTAGGGCCCCCTTTATGAGCCAGACTAGATATCTGAAATGTCTGGCTGACCATCTAGGAAAACCAGCTTTATGCAGTGGTGGCTCCAATATAAAAGGAATTGTCTCTGATGTGACAACCTTCTCAAAGGGTGCGTAGATCCTGAATGCAGTGACTGAACGATGAATGAGAAGTCATTCACTTCTCATTAGTCGTTCTGTGTAAGCAGGCAGTTGTTCACTTATGAATGGCTGCTTGCTTACCGTGAATTGAGGTTGGCGGCGGAAACAATCCACGATCCTCTCCGCCTCCATTCACTAGCGATGGTCAACCGGTTGGGCATCTGTTGCCTGACAGATCAGCCAGTGTAATGGCTCATTACAATGGACACTTTACAATGGACACTTCTTCGACTACTTCCGCCATCATGCAGCGATGAAGCCAGGAGGCTGATGGGTAAATCTCATATATTTTTAAGTATTCCTGTTCTCTGAGTAATGTAACCCGGGTAATAAACAAGCGTGTCGTGTAATAAGTATCTCACAAGGTGAAAGCATCTTTGCTCATAAAACGACACAGTCATGACTATCATCGCTCATGATCCTCTAATTACATCATTTCCACAGATTGATGGCATAAATTATAAATGAGTAACAATGTCATAACAGGGAAAGCTCTCGGCTCAGCAGACGTCTTCATACCCCTGGACAGTGATCCCTCCCAAGTGCCCCTCTTCTGGGATGCATCGCTTGATTTACATTAATAGGCTAGCTATATTGGGGAACCCCATAGCAAGCGATGCCCCCAAGCCATCCTGGCCACTGCCTCTATACTATGTATCCCCTTGACTTGGTGCTAAGAAGGTTTTTGTAGCACTCTGGTAACCAAACAATCAGAGTTTTCTGACATTGAAGTGAACAGACAGCGGCCATTCTTCTAAGGTCAGTCCTCATTAAACTCAATAAGTACTGTGACTTGTAGGTTTCTGTAATTACCATTAATTTCAGTGGAGAGTGATCAGTCATGCATACGCTGCAACATACTGAAATAATAAAATCAGTGCAACCTCAGCTACCATACGCACTGCTGCAGATTTTTTTTGAAAGCCATCAAAACTTTGAACAACCCCAAAAGAACTGTATCTTACACAACCACACTGCGCCATAAGTGCCTGCCAGAAACAGGAGTGTCCCCAAAGCATCAAGCTCAGAGGTAATTGACTAAAATGAAAAAAAGTGATTGGAATTGCTACTCTCCCTCTACTTCCAATAGCTGCACAGAGAGGATCTTCTCATGTAGGTTTCCGTTAATTTCTATATAGAATCATTTTGAATAGGACCACATTTGCACAGAAAAGGTAGAACGGACCCTTTCGTTCCGAAAGGGAACCTAACAGTACTATTTCACTTCTAAGACTGACTTCAATGGCCTGCAGGGGATGAAAAGTCAATCACTTCTAATATCCTCTATTTTCCTATTAAGCCCAAGTACCTCCACAATTAGATTTCAGACTTAGGGTGCGTTCACAAGAGCGTATATCGGCTCGGTTTTCACGCCGAGCCGATATACGTCCTCCTCGTCTGCAGGGGGGGGGGGGGGAGCCTGGAAGAGCCAGAAGCAGCAACTCAGCTCCCGCCCCCTCTCTGCCTCCTCTGGTTGGCTTGGCAGTTCATGAATCAATGTGACTCTTCTCTGCCAGATGACTCTTCTCTGCTAATTTGCATATGTCACTGGATATGTGTGGAGGTACATGGGCTCATCAGGAAAAGAGAGGGCATCAGAAGTGATTCATTTTTCATCTCCTGTTAGCCAGTGAAGTCAGTAGTGACAGGTTCCCTTTAGGACAAGTTTGGATCAGTTGCTGGCCCCTCATTGATCTGATCTTAATCACAAGACAGTATCTTGTTTACACTAGCAGAGTTTTAATAGCACAACGTGCCTGCCTCAATATCGCTAAATTGTGACATTCCTGCTGTCCGCATGGCTGACAGTTATATGCGCGGCCTGGGTGGGAGCTGCAATAATATATACATTTTTCTTTATATATATATATATATCTTGTCATTGCCACTCCTGAACCATGTAAATCACTGCAGCCCATGTGGACACCAGGGATGAAGCCTCATAGTAGTCAGTGGAGATGTATGCTGGCCTTCTTCATCAATGGTTTTCTATAGATACAATATACAGTCCATTCAGCTGCACTCCAGCCTAAGGCTAACTTCACACCGGTGAGCGCGATATGGCGCCATTAATATGGCCCCTATATTGCGCTCCCCACCATGTTGAATTCTCTCAGGGATGTGAGCCTCTCATCACTTCAGGGATGCAGGGGATCCCCTGCCGCAGCTGTCACAGCCGCGGCAGAAGATCACTAGGTTCTCCTATTGAGAACAATGGGGTTGGCGCTGCCAGATAAAACATGCTGCGATGTGTTTCCCGTATAGCATTGCGTGCCATGCAGGAAAACATTCACTCAGCAATTGGTTTCAGGTAAAAGAAACATCTTCTAGCCCTTTGGGATAAAGCGCCCTCACCAGTTCAGACTACCTGAGACTTGTTTAGTGCATCTGAGCGCTAAAAGCTCTTTTACACGGAACGATTATCGTTCAAATGAGTGAAAGTGAATCAACGACTGCAAGACAAACTAGAAATCGTTCTCTTTTTGTTCATCGTTCATTGTCTGCAGGCATAAAACACATCGTTGGCTCGTTCACTTATCGTTTGGTTTAAGCAGCACTCATTCAGTCGTTATGCAGTGAATGTAAATGAATGAACATTACTCCTTTGAACAAGCAACAATGCATCTGCTGTATTAATAAACAGGCTGCACGAGAGCGAACTCTCACATCATTGGCTCGTTCAAACGATATATTGTTTGGTGTAAACGGACCCTCAGTACTCTTTCACACGAGCGTAGGCGATTTTCGGTCACCTGTGTCACAGCCACAACGCGACTGAAAATCGTGTGAATGAGAGGCGGCCGTGACCAAGTTATGGCAGCTGGAGTCTTTTACGCCATTGGAGTCTATGGGAGCCGCTGCCGTATTCCGGCCGAAAGATAGTTGCAGGAATATCTTTTTTGGCCGGCGTAAAAATGCCCGACCGGAATGCGCACCGCATGCGCTCTCTTTGCTGGCCGGCTGTTTATATGTCGCGGGAATACGCCCATCTAAACTGATCCATTGGAAACCAATGCATCAGACAGGCAGCGTATATCAGCAGACTGATATACGCTCGTGTGAATGAAGCCTAAGGATGATGGAGGTAAAGGCAACTGCAGGGGCCCTCTTTCACTATTTTGACATGGAAGGGGGGACTCATTGCACTCACTAGCTTACATCTCTAAGGGCATACAGTTGCCATACTTTAAAGGGGTTATCTCATGAGTTTCCTTTAAAAAGCTGGTTGCTCATTTTTTAGAATCTATTATTGTTACCCAGTAATAAATATTTGAAAATGAAGTATTAAATGGTGCCCATTGAACTTACAGACTTACCTTTTTGTACACATTACCCTCAATAAAACAAAATAAACCCAAAGCATTTCTATAAAAACGTATCAAGAACATCCCAACGTGTAGAAAAAAAAAGTAAAAACCTCAACATGCACAAAATCATGTTAACACCCTAAATACTCTGGCTGGTGAAGGGTTACCTCAGAATTCCATAAGAGGATATTTGAAAATGGGTTTAGAGTGCTTTCACATCTGCGTTACAGCCTCCAGAGGGAAGTTCCATCGCAGATCAGGCTGAAAGTACTGGAAGAAAAAAGCTGGGCAACTGGGCAGGAACCAAACGGACCCCATTAGAGTCAATGGGGTCCATTGAGCGCAGTTTGGTTCCGTCCTGTGACAAAGCTGTTTTGACCGTGGAGATTCCGCTTTCTTGCTCCCTATATGTAGCAGGTATGGAACCACCTTAACTAAACCACACAAGAGCAGCCATTACAAAATGTTACACTTATGCCATCTTGATGCATAGGAAGAATGAAATCCCGGTGCTTTTGGAGGAGCAGCTCCGTTCTGTCCACATCTATCTGAGCAAGCACCATCTGCCATGGCCCCAGGAGGTTTCTCTCTAAGTAGTTGTCCATACCTTACTCCACCACCGCTATCGCACGTTAAGCATCACCCCGCTGGATCTGCTCTAACATGCTGCCCGCCCAGCAGTGTAGCTTTTCTATGTAGGTGGACTAGCTCTTCAGAAAATGTGCGGGCCCAAGTAGTACTTGTATAGCCACATGGGAGGATAATATTATAATGGGAGCTCCACCTGTTATCATAGATAGCTGTATGCATGAAAAGGAGCAAGCACTTTGCACCTAATCAGGAGTTACTTGATCTATGGCGCATGTGTCAAACTCAAGGCCCAAATCCGGCCTGCCAAGTCATTTTATGTGGTTTGAATGCAGAAGGACCAGCTCCCCACTTTCACCGCCGAGGCAGCATAGCCAGCGCTTGGCAGAAGGGGCAGCACAGGGAGCAGGGGCCATCTTGGATTGTGACCTCCACACTGCTGTGTTCAACAACTCCCAGGTGGTTTTCAATGGGCTCACACTCGCTTTCGTTTTTGTGTACACACGTCTTGAGTGCGCCAAAAAAAGTACGAAATACTCTATTTTGGTGCGCACCTGATCCCCATGAAAATGCGCAATGAACTGCGCAATTTTGCTGGGAAATCGATAATATTGCGGGCTAATTAGCCAGCACAGCTTTGTAAATCACGGCGCGGGTGTGTTCTGCGATGATGTGAATAATCCCTGGCAGAGCAAAAAAGTACAGTAATAAGCGCAGATTCGTGCATAATACCTGTGATAGGGGTCAATCATTATTAATCAATAACCTAACATAAGAAAGATAAGGAAACAGTGTAATGAATGTGACATTAGTTATTTGGTTATATAATGTTATGTATTATATGTAAAACATTCCGGAAGTTGCTAGTAGAATTTGGATATAGAATTATATGTAAAAAGGTATATTCAAGCGTTTATTTGAATATTGATTTTAAAATACTAAATGTATGACTAATTAGATTTTATTCAGTTATCTTACTGAATACCAACTTACCAACTTTGTGCTGACTTCCGAGTAGGTGGCTGAACCAGTTTTGTCTATGTGAAAATTAGAAACAATGTCCCCTCTTTTGATGTGCAAATTGCTGATGAACTTTGAAGATTACAGTTCTTCCCAAACAAGAAATGTAATTAACAAAACCTGTATTATCACACTGTAACTGTTTCCATGTCTACTTCAAACAGTTTTGTTGATACCTTTTGTTTAGAAAAGCTTGTTGATTTACAGTTGCCAAATGTACTTTGTAACCAGGCATCAGGTAACATTTGGCTTGTTGATTTACAGTTGCCAAATGTACTTTGTAACCAGGCATCAGGTAACATTTGGCATGTTGATTTACAGTTGCCAAAAGTACTTGGAAACGCCTTCTTTACAACTTGCATATAAACTAGCAATGTACAACAATAAACAGAATTCATTCTGATCACTAGACGGTCTGTGTAGTGGTTAATTATGGTTCTCAACTATGAGTACTCTATATAATATTTCCTCTTAATTTGGATACAGGCAACATTCGCATTACGGTCTGCGTTCCAGACCCCCCACAGTTTATTTGGCGCCCAACGTGGGGCGGGGACTCCTCTTCACCTGCAGCCGATATCTGACAACACCAACTGCCAACACCCCAGGACCAGGATCACGGGACCCCAGATCTACAAAACACCGGTGTAAGGTAAGCCCTTGACTTGCCACTCTAGCTCTGGGCTCCTCTGATCTGTGTCCAATGTTGACAGAAAGGTTAGTCGCTGCATGTGTTATTTTCAGGTTCTCCGCCTCTTTGTGTAGTTTGTTCATGAAACTGTATTAGACGGAAGAACTCACTACTGGGACATTTTCATGCCATGTTGCCTGTAGTAATTGTTGAAATCTGTACGTTGATAGTCTGTGTCGTGTTAGCCATAATTTGCTTTTACTGAGTCTGTTATAATATCACCAGAAGTTCCCTTAGAAGAGAGGTCTGGTCTCCCCTAAACCCCCCCCCCTTAAGGAGTCCGTAAAACTATTCCAGGACCAGGGACCAGGGGTCCTTAGTTTACTTTGTGATATCAGGTCCTGTTTTACTTAGTGATGAATAGTGGGAAATAAATAGTTATCCTGCCAGTTTCGGACTTGGCAGAAGGGACCGCCAGATTTATTTGAGGAAAGCCGTATGCATCCTCAATACTGTGTGATAGTGGTAAATCAAGAGGCAAGTCCAATAGTCAAAATGGGGTCCGATCAATCTAAGACTTATCTGACCCCTATAGAGATAATTAAGGAGAGGGAAGGGGGGGACGTATGCAGACAAGCCTATAAAGTATATAAGCGAATAGGCCTTAAAAAGGCGGGAACATTTAATTTTGAATTTTGGTCTCAGTATCATGATAAAAATTGGAAGGAGATACGAGACGCAGGTCTAGAGAAAGGTATGACAGCCATATTAAATTATAGCAAGAAGGCTAATGAGGAGCATTGGGATTCTGAGCCCAGGCCGAAGGGCATACTAGTCTATTGTCCCTTAGCACGCCCTTCGGCAGGACCACCGACCACGCCAACCGGTCTATACCCTGCATTACCCCCGGTAAATGAGGAGCCGCCGACTTACCCCGCGGCAACAGCTCCTACAACACCACATAGAAATACTACTAAGCAAGGATTGGCCTGGGACTGCCCCAGGTGCTGTCAACAAAATGCCTGTCATAGAGAGGCATGTTTTGTCTGTGGAACTCCCCGACCCCGCGGTCAGTGCATTTATCCTGTCACTTTTGGTATTACCGAAGGTAAGAGCATAAGCACGCACCCTGTAGTACCCCCACCAATATCAGGAGCAGATGGGGGCGCAGGTGCAGACTCAACGGACGAAGCCCCTGCGTCAGCACCTGCGCGGTCCGTCACCAAAGACGAACGGACGGTTACCTCTTGGCGCCCCTGGTCAGTAACTGACCAAATGGCCCTATGCCAACAACTTCCTGACCCAGAGACTGAACCAGCGGCTTTTTATCGCAAACTAGAGATAATACAGAAAAATTATACCGCTGCATGGGCTGATCTAGAGACGTTAGTACGTATTAAGTTACCCGAGGGACTATATAGTACTGTGTCCGCAACCTGTCGACTGAATAACCCGCCTGCTTCCCTGTATACAGAGGAAAGCGGCAAGGAGTTCCTACGGAAACTCTATAGATGGACAGAAACTCAGAATAGGGAAAGACAGACTGCATTGACAACTTGTAGAAGAGAGAAGAATGAGACGATTGACTGTTATTACGGACGACTAGAGACAAAGGCCCGCGATATGAATTTACATAATTGTCCTTCAGAAGTGTATGAGACCATGATGACTGAAGCCTTTATGCAGGGCATCGGGCCATCAATAGCTGACAAAGTCAAAGCCTGTACTCCTGACTGGCGTCAAGCCAGATCTAGAGACTTGTATAGAAAGGCAGTAGGGTTTGCTATGGACGAGAAGCGCCCCGGTGTGGCGGTCAAGTACTGTAGCAACCAAGGGGGGAAGACTCAGATGACTAATAGACCACCACGGGAGACCCGCAAGTGTTACAACTGCGGGAAACCCGGACACCTGGCCCGGGATTGCAGAGCTCCTAGGAGACCGAGACAACAGCAACAAAACAATGACAGTCAGCAGGATGGGGGACAAGCTGCACCCATCATCCCGCAAGGCAGAGGCAATTATGTTAATTACCAATGAAGTCCTGGCAATCTTGCCCCCATAGCCCTGGTGAGCGCTGAAGATAGGGGGACTCAAATTTTTCAGCCACTAGAGATAAGGGGGGAGGAGGTGCCTTTCTTAATAGATACTGGCGCAACCAAGTCTTGTATTAGTCATAAAACGATCTGCGATCTTAACCTTCCCCTATCTGATACTATCCAGGTGGCCTTTGGTATTTCTGGCGATCCCACACCAATGAGAGAGACAGAGCCCGTGGAAGTCTGTTTTCAGGGGTCACGAGTCCTCACTCGCTTCCTGGTGTCACCCGCTGGGGATTGCATTATGGGAACCGATGTGATGGGACCCCTGGGGTGCTGCATACAGCTCCACCCTTCGGGTGAGGCTCATGTCAGCACCTCCGCGGCCGACCACCAAGTATTCTGTCTCATGGCAGCAGACTTGGTCACTCCGCCTCCTTCTTGTACTGTCTATATGTTGGCCCCAGGAGATGCACATGTTCTCTCAGCAGTACCAGAGACTCTATGGGCAAGGGGGAAGACAGACTTGGGGCGTCTCCAAGTACCCCCGGTCATGGTGTACCTCAAAGATGGGGAAAAAGTCCCCATGATTCGTCAGTATCCCCTTGCCATGGCACAGGAAGAGGCAATAGCCTCCACTGTTACAGAATTATGTGTCTTGAATGCTTTAAAACCTTGTGTCTCCTCCGCTAACACGCCACTCTTCCCAGTAAAAAAGAAAGGGAAGAAGGGCGAACCAGACACCTATCGTATGGTTCACGATTTAAGGGAAATTAACAAAGTAACTGTTTTGGAAACACCATTGGTCCCCAACCCACATACTTTATTATCAACTATACCTTCCGGGACTCGCTGGTATACAGTGGTGGACCTTGCTAATGCCTTCTTTTCAGTTCCATTGCACCCTGACTGCCAGTATCTGTTTGCATTCACGTTCCGAGGGAAACAGTATTGTTGGACTGTCCTGCCTCAAGGGGCGCAAAATAGCCCCAATCAGTTTACTAGATGTATGATGTTAGTGCTTGATGCTTGGGCCGCCCCGCCCGGAGTGGCCCTCCTACAGTATGTTGATGACCTACTGCTCTGTGCACCAGATAGATCTATATGCATAGAGGCTTCCCTGAGCCTCCTTTGTTTTCTTGCAAATAGTGGGTGTAAAGCCAGTAAAGACAAATTACAGTTTTGTAAATCTCATGTTGTGTTTCTTGGTCACTGCCTAGGTCCTGGTACAAAACACCTCACGCCAGAACGTACCAAGGTGGTGGAGGACATGCCACTCCCCGCCTCCCATGCTCAGTTGCGGACATTTCTGGGGTTAGTTTCATATTGTCGGCCATGGATTCGCTCTGCCTCCATGACCATGCAGCCTCTGTACGACTGCCTGGGTTCTAAGCCATTTGCTTTGACTCCGGAAGCCGAATCAGCTTTCCATCAGCTGAAAATACAGATTACCAGTGCTCCGGCATTGGGCCTGCCAGACTATGATAAACCCTTCCAGATGTTCGTGACTGAGATGGCGGGACATGCTACTGCCGTCCTCACACAAGAGCATGGTGACAAAAAGCGCCCTGTAGCATACTACAGTGCACATCTTGACGCAGTAGCCAGGGGTTCACCCTCCTGTGTAAGAGCAGTTCTGGCAGTACAAGCACTACTTGAGAAAGCCTCTGAGATGGTCTTAGACTACCCCCTCGTGGTCCTCACCCCTCATGATGTACATGGAATTCTGACACAGGTAAGCCGTAGACATCTGTCCCTCGCTAGACAGGTCAAAATGGAACTTGCAGTACACTCTTCATCCAATGTCTCATTTCAACGTTGCACCACTTTGAATCCGGCCACCTTATTACCATTAGGTGACACTGATTCAAATGGGGGAGTAAGTACAGGGGACCAGCTTTTTGCAAATTCTCTGACTGATGATGAGGAGGAGGTCTTTGACGCAGAACACCAGCATGATTGTGCAGCGCTCATGGAGCAGGAGACAGCTGGGTTCGCACATGTCACTGATAAACCTCTCCTAAACCCCCACCTTGAAATGTTTGTGGATGGATCTAGATACCTGAATGAGAAGGGCAGATTTGTCACAGGTTATGCTGTGGTCACTCTACACGAGGTACTGATAAGTAAATCACTGCCTCCACATATGTCAGCACAGGAGGCCGAGTTGTGCGCTTTGACTAAGGCCTGTAAACTAGCTGAAGGTGTAACAGCCAACATCTACACAGATTCCAGGTATGCGTTTGGTGTGGCACACGACTATGGGCCTATTTGGCGCGCACGGAGCTTCCTTACAGCTCAAGGCAAACCGATAAAGAATGGTAAAGCTGTAAGTGCATTGATGAAGGCTATCATATTGCCAGAACAGGTGGCCATAGTGAAGGTTAAAGCACACACCCAGGGTCAGTCCATGGAAAGTAAGGGCAACGAGAAGGCCGATAGAGCAGCTAAGGCTGCAGCCCTACTGGACAGAAAGGATCATGTGTGCAACAAGGTAAAGACTCGGTCGGCCCCTCGCCCCGATACGGAGGTGGGAACCTCTGAGGAGGGTGCGGACACACCGACGGGGACCACTTCTCCGACCAAAATGGTACTTAAACCTACCAGGATGGAGGAGGAGGGATGGGCCCTAGCAGGAGGAAAGAAAGTAGGGAGCGTCTGGATGATGGGAAATAGAGCATGTCTACCGGCCTCTGCCTACCCCACTCTGGCGTCACTGGCCCATGGAAAGGTACATGCCTCGCGCAATGCTATGGTTTCAATGGTAGACAAGGCTTGGTATGCCCCAGGGTTTGACAGGATGGCAAAAGCATATGTCAAGGCATGTGAAGTGTGTGCGTTACACAATCCTGGCCAGGTGGTGAAGACCCCTCGGAAATGCTCACCCCGACCATTGTACCCCTTCCAGAGACTACAGATCGACTATATTCAGCTGCCCAAATCAGGAAGGTATGAGTACGTGCTCGTGTGCGTGGACCTCTTTTCTGGGTGGCCTGAGGCATATTCGGTGGGTAGGGCCACGGCACGAGCCACTGCCCAAAAACTAGTGTCAGAGTTGGTATGTAGGTTTGGGGTTCCGGAGACCATTGAAAGTGATAGAGGTACACATTTTACTGGTGAAGTAATGCAAGAAGTTATGTCAGCATTAGGAGTGGAACAAGCCTTCCATACTCCCTATCATCCGCAGAGTTCAGGAAAGGTTGAGAGACTTAATGGTACCTTAAAACTCAAAATTCAGAAATCCATGGCTGAGACTGGAAAATCATGGCCCGAGTGCCTCCCGATGGCTCTTTATTCTGTACGCACCACCCCCAATCGAAAAACAGGTCTTTCTCCGTATGAAGTGTTGTTTGGCTCTATGCCAAGATTAGGCCTGTACCATCCACAAGCCCTACAGCAGGGGTGTGATAAGGTTACTGAATATGTACAAGAACTATGTCGTAAGCTAAAAGTAACACATGATCTAGTATTTTCCTCAATTCCAGACCCTGACAACCTAGAGGGGACTCACTCCTTGCAGCCTGGAGACTGGGTGGTTGTAAAAAGACACGTAAGAAAGGCCCTGGACCCAAGGTTTGACGGACCATACCAAGTTCTGTTGACAACACCTACTTCAGTAAAAGTAGAAGGGAGAGCTACCTGGATACACGCCTCCCATTGCAAGAAAGTCCCCGAGCCAGAGGAAAAGTGATGGGTGGGATCCCGGCGTTGTTTGGGTGGGGGGCACTGGGCATTTTGACTTTGACATCTGCATTTTGTCTTATTGGACTGTCCTCTTATTGGGGAACACCACTACAAACGATCCATATTGAGAAGCGATGGACTGGATGGGCAGAAGGACATCCCAATATGTGGGAATATCTAGCAAAAGACGTATTAAATATTTCCCACATGTGTATGCCCAACCTCAGGAGTGGAGAGGACATTTTGCGGACTTGTCTATTATCTGTCCCCACTCCTGTAAAGACTCTTCGAGACATATATTTAAAAATACACAATGATAGTGATGTAGAAGATGACAATGTTGTTCAGGAAAACACCTTCCTTAATATATATGAATATTGTCCCCATTGCGATACCGTTGAACATAAACATTGGATGAATATGACTCGGTTTCAGGTGAGAAATGTTGCATTGGCTGAAGTGTGTTATAATTTCACTTGTGATCCTAATGAAATCAGGAAATGTCAACAAATTAAGACAGCAAAAATAACAGCTACTAATGATTCTCAAATACTTTGCAATCGTACGACTAGTCAGTGCCGACAGTTGACCAATACTATGCAATGCAACAGTACAATTAAAAGCCCTAGTCATTTCCAACATGTCAAGCTGCCGTTAGGATGGGTCCTGTCTTGCGGCAACTTGACTTATACATATATCCCTGGTAATATTTCAGGAGGACCGTGTGCATTGTCCAGGCTAAGTATACTAATGTACCAAAAACCTAACAGCCCGGGATCCATGAATAGACGAAGACGGGAGGTGAAGGGGCTAGATAGCAAGTGTGAAGGACCACCCACTTTACTGAGTTTTTCGGAACATACGGCACTTGCTGTCAGTATTGTGGGTGTTCCTGGATTGGCCCAATATAACACAAGAGTAATTAATGGTCTAGCATGTGATATGGTAAAAGGTCTGAATACCACTTCTCAGGCTTTGGACCTTCTTCTGTTAGATATACAGGGAGTTAGAAAAGCAGCACTACAGAACAGGGCCACCATAGATTACTTGCTACTTGCGCTAAACCACGGATGTGAGGAATTCGAGGGGATGTGTTGTTTTAACCTCTCTGATCACTCAGAATCCATACACCAAAGAATCAATAACTTAGGGAAAATAGCTGCCAGCATAAAACAAGATGAAGATCAGGGGTGGTTTAGCTTTCTTAACCCTGCCAATTGGTTCTCGGGGCTAGGAGGTTGGTTCATGGGAGTCTTACAAAATATATTACAAGCAATAATGATAATCTTATGTATATATATTGCAATAAAGGTGATAATTTCATGTGTAGCTAAATGTAATGAATGCCGATTTTCTACACCCATTTAAATGTCTAATATTATTGATGTTGATAAATCTAAGATTACTGTATTGTAAACTTGATTGACTTGCAATATCTGATATTATGTCATTTGTTTAAATATCTTGATGGACATAGAGTGCACCATTCCTTCCTGGGAACCCGGCACCTATGGGTGACAGAACCAGGAGATAATGGTGGCTCTGATGTCCAAATGGGGGAATGATAGGGGTCAATCATTATTAATCAATAACCTAACATAAGAAAGATAAGGAAACAGTGTAATGAATGTGACATTAGTTATTTGGTTATATAATGTTATGTATTATATGTAAAACATTCCGGAAGTTGCTAGTAGAATTTGGATATAGAATTATATGTAAAAAGGTATATTCAAGCGTTTATTTGAATATTGATTTTAAAATACTAAATGTATGACTAATTAGATTTTATTCAGTTATCTTACTGAATACCAACTTACCAACTTTGTGCTGACTTCCGAGTAGGTGGCTGAACCAGTTTTGTCTATGTGAAAATTAGAAACAATGTCCCCTCTTTTGATGTGCAAATTGCTGATGAACTTTGAAGATTACAGTTCTTCCCAAACAAGAAATGTAATTAACAAAACCTGTATTATCACACTGTAACTGTTTCCATGTCTACTTCAAACAGTTTTGTTGATACCTTTTGTTTAGAAAAGCTTGTTGATTTACAGTTGCCAAATGTACTTTGTAACCAGGCATCAGGTAACATTTGGCTTGTTGATTTACAGTTGCCAAATGTACTTTGTAACCAGGCATCAGGTAACATTTGGCATGTTGATTTACAGTTGCCAAAAGTACTTGGAAACGCCTTCTTTACAACTTGCATATAAACTAGCAATGTACAACAATAAACAGAATTCATTCTGATCACTAGACGGTCTGTGTAGTGGTTAATTATGGTTCTCAACTATGAGTACTCTATATAATATTTCCTCTTAATTTGGATACAGGCAACATTCGCATTACGGTCTGCGTTCCAGACCCCCCACACCTGCGCATACGCTCATATGAGACCACCCATATGCATGTAAAAAACGCATGCTTAAGGGTGCATTCACACGAACGTATATTGGCTCGGTTTTCACGCCGAGCCGATATACGTTGTCCTCGGGTGCAGGGGGGGGGAGGATAGAAGAGCCAGGAGCAGGGCACTGAGCTCCCGCCCCCTCTCTGCCTCCTCTCCGCCCCTCTGCACTATTTGCAATGGGGAGAGGCGGGACGGGGGCGGGAGCCTCAGTTCCTGCTTCTGGCTCTTCCATCCTCCTCCCTCTGCACCCGAGGACAATGTATATCGGCTCGGCGTGAAAACCGAGCCGATATACGTTCGTGTGAACGCACCCTTAGGGTGCGTTCACACGAGCGCATAAACGGCGCGTTTTTGCGCCCAATCGTATATACGTGACCATCTGAGGCGTTGGTTTCGAATGTATTCGTTCGCACGGGCGATTTTACGGCGCGTAAAAGCGGCAACCCGAAAAAAACACGGAACATACGCGACCGAAATACGCGCCAACGCATATTCGCTGGCCGAAAAGATAGTTTGCAAAGTAGGAACAAACGATAATACACTTTCTAGCTCTGGTCATGATCTCCGAAAAACGTTCTTTCCCGCGATTACACGCTGCGCACGTGCGAACGTAAATACGCCTACGCTCGTGTGAATGCACCCTCATACAGAGAGCAAATATGCCCATGTGAATGACCCTTATTATCGGCCCTTTGAAGGCCAGCGTAATGCTGAAGTGGCCCTTGGTGAAAATGCGTTTGACCCCTGTTCTGTGGGATTCTATCAAGAATCATCGGTCCTTGAGTTGTCCTTGTGTTTGCTGGCACAAGATTACCGATGTTACAGCTGTCACATGGATTGTCCCCCATATTTTAATGACCCACGAATGCCAAATGTGCTTTCTTATGTAGTGCTACATTCCCCATGCTTGTACCTATAAACGGAGGATACAGTTCCTGAAAACAGCCTATTCATGTTATTAGTTAAGCCCCTTCTATCGGATATCATTTAATAGGGAATATCATACTCTAATTGCCAGACATTGGCCACATAGACCGGTGCCTAGACAACCACATTGCCCACAGACTCATACAAGTTATTGACTCCTTATCGCTACCATGCCGTTAGTAGTGCAGTTAGAATTATCTCCACAATGGAAGGAATACGTTTCATTTCTAGTATATCTATATGAATTATCATAAACTGTAAAGCAAGATCTTGAAAATGTCCTTGTCAAGTTGAAACCAGGACCCATTTGAGTCTTGGCTGCCAGACCCCCAATGCTGTTTTTGACATCCATAAAAGGTAATTTTTGAATTTACCATTTTTATGGTAGTGGTCCTAATTAGAGATGAGCGAACGTACTCGTTACGAGTACTTACGCACCCGAGCACCGCCATTTTCGAGTACAGCAGTACTCGCGCGTAAAGATTCGGGGGGCGCCGTGGCGGCACGGGGGGTAGCAGTGGGGAGTGGGGGGGAGAGGGAGAGAGAGAGGGCTCCCCCCTGTTCCCCGCTGCTCCCCCCTGCACCGCCGCGCCTCTCCCCGCCCCCCGGCGCCCCCCGAATCTTTACGCCCGAGTACTGAAGTACTCGAAAATGGCGGTACTCGGGTGCGTAAGTACTCATTACGAGTACGTTCGCTCATCTCTAGTCCTAATGCTAAATAAACAGTCAAACCTCTTGCATCACACTAGAGGCAGCTTATTCCCATGAGGATATGATCACAGGAGGTTTTTTTATATAAGCACTTCTGGAAATGCAAATAAAGGGGAGCTAAAAGGGACCTCGGCAATCTAATTTTGTAATTCTAAAACTCCTTTAAAAAGAGGAAGGGAATAATGTATCAGTACTTTAACATTTCCGGAATGTTCTGTGCCATTTTATCAAGCATTATATTAATTTGAAACAAGTGGGACTCAAGGAGCATTGTCATCCAGTTGTCCTGTCAAGTCTATATACATCCATCCTGTTATAATATTATATACTTAAGATCCTATTCAATAATTTCAGCATACAGTTCCTGTAACTCCCAACACCCAATTGCTTATCATACGATAGAAAACAAGAGGGAACATACCATCATTCCATCAATTGAAAAAAGTGATACAATAATCAGTGACTTCACAGGGGCAGTTGACATGGAAATCTTGGTTACCTTGTCTGATAGAGATGTATCTTCTATTGGATGCCATAAAGACAACCTGTGGGTGACTTTCCTCAAGATCAAAGAGTTCATCTTTGCCAGGTTTGGAGCTCCGCCCAGATTTCAGTGTTCCTGTAGGCCCCATGGGTGTCAAGTACTTTCCACTACAATCTTTAAAGGCCAACTTTCCTGCCTTAAATTCCAAGGTGTAGCCCGTGCCATTATCAGGATCTTTAACCAACTTCCCATCATTACGTAGGTACCTGTTGTCACAAGTTTTCAAGCAGTACTTTTTATCCTGAAACACCAGAGTGATGAGCGAGTCTACACCCCAAGGTATATTACTGTCTGTGGATATCTCATCTTCTTGAGGGCTCAAATGTGCATACCTTCTCCTGCTGACACTAAGTAGGTTAGCTTGTGGGTGGATGGCCAGATGCACAGCCCAGAGCTCCGTCTCCGTGATGGTTTGGGCAAAACATGACAGCTTGTCTTCTGAACCTCCAAAGAATCTCTTGTGTATATCGGACTGAAGGGCCCACCTACCATCAGACTGGGCAGTTATGGTAAAACTGCACTCTCCTTCTGGCTTTTCAGCCTCACATGACACATTCCCATCTTTGTCTGCAGAAAGATATCTTGCTAGGTGGTGGCTTTTGAGGTAGACCACGGAGTTGTCCACCTCATCTTGTTCTAAAGTCCATATCTGTTTTTTTTTCAGGCTCGGAGCAGAGGCATAAACTTTGAAGCCAAAAGCTTCTGCCGTCAAATACTTGTTATCGGAATTAATCAAGCCGAACTGGATCTTCAGAATTTGGTGTATCCCATTGGTTGGCATTTTTTTTTCTCTGTCTTCAAAATATCTCTTTGTAGATTCTTAAGCGAAAGTGTCTTGTATTACCAACAGTCTGAACGCAGAGGGTAGGCACTTAGTAAGAAGCCCTGAGAGATCTGGATTAAAATGAATGAACTTAAAAGCACCTCAACTTAACACCCAATGACGCGGTTTTGATCCTGCTCCAGTTGCCTCTACTTTGGGCTGTGTCGGCCGCCTTCTATAATCTGCACATCGCCATCTCCCTCCCAAACTGGATGCAGAGAAGCTGGACTTTCCTCTTCACATATTGAGCTTAGGACGCAGACTGCTCAGCCAAGTGGTTGCTGCAGCTTGTTTAATTGGCCACATCTAGGATTACAAAAGCTCTGTCCCTGGTTTTCAATGAACCGCGAGCTGCCAGTAACCAATAGTGAAGCTATTCGATAAACTACAAAGAGCCTGTATACCAGGAAACAATGCTCCTTTTGTTGAGTTGCTTCTCAAATATTCAACTCAACTGAGTGAACACTTTATCTCTTCTTAGGCAGAAGCTTTTTCATTCCTTAGCGATTCATCGAAAGCCTCTTTCTCTTCTGGAAGATGTCTTAATTTATCTATCAAATGACGATCCAAATGAAAAAAAACAAATTCTTCCTGACCCTCCATATCCTTCCTCTGACTAAAATGGTACAGGTGGAAAAAAAAAAGAGTCAGGTAACCTAATCCCCTCCCTCCTCCCCATCAGCTGAATTATGTCTGTATCTTTTCCTTTTTACACCTGTCTAATATTACCTGCGTCTCTGATTCCGGCAGTACTTGTGTAGGTCACCTCCTGGTTTCCCATTCAGGAGTCCACAGTATAATCTGCTTAACAATTATCCTGATATTTTTTTTTCCAAGTTTAATCCGTTTAGGCTTCCTATGGCTCCCCACTGTGTTTGTCTCCATCTGTCTATAGTCCCTTTTAAATACTTATACCTGTGCTAAGATGACTGTCCCACAAAAAACGCTGCATGTCAGCCTCATTTCCAAATAATTGTTAGATGTGAATTACAGCAAATGAGGTGCAGTACAAATACGTCTCAGCTACAAACCTGAAAGCCCAGAGAATCTTATATTACACCCATAGTAGAAGCCAAGAGCTCGAAGTGTAGAGGACCCTTCCAGACAGGAAAATGGGTTCCTTGGACCGTGCAGCCAAATGGTAATCAAAGTGCGCGTAGTTGGCCAATTGGTCAATTGTAGGAGTTACAGTAGGGTATGGATCAGAGATATATAAGAGGAGAACATGACTACCAAATGTCCATCTTACTTTGGAGATGATGAACCTTTACTCTTGGTTGCCAATTGACTGGTAAATAGACACTAGCAGTGCGGCTTGAGTTAAATTCCCTAAGGGTGAATGCCCACGGACGGAATCCTGCTGCGGAAAAACGCGTGTGAATTCAGCAGCTATTAGGTTCCATTGAACCTAATAGCTTTCTGACTGCCAATGCTCACATGCGGAATTCTACCGCGGATTTCCCAGCGGGAAAAAATTTGCGCCATGTCCTATTTTCCGTGGATTTATGCTGCATTAATGCATACGCAGAAATCCGTGATCACTCGCAGGCCCTTTTTTGTTTTTAATCGCAGTACTCCTGCGGCGTAAATTCGGGGGTGTATCCCACGTCGCTTTTGGGCATGAGCGCTAAATGTCAAGATACCTGCAGTACAGCAGATTTCAAGTTTGGAGCAGGTACGGTAGTACATGGGTGCTTTCACATGGCATGGGATTAGTCAGAGGACATCACTGCCTCATTATGTTAGCCTTAGGGTGCCTTCACACTTGTGATCGCGATGTCGCTGCGTTTTTTTACATGAACATCAGTAGGACTTTCTAATGTTAAAAACACATTGCACAAAAATCACAAAGCACAAACTTGCGACTTTTGCGCAATGCGTTTATAACAATAGAGAGTCCTATTGACATTTGTGTTAAAAAAACACAGCGATATCGTGCACAAGCGTTTCTCCCCAGCAAAATGCAGGTGGAGCTACGCTGATTATGGCTGGCACCTGGACTTTTCAGTTCAATCAATATGACGAGTCCAAGTGCCGGCCAGGTGCAGTTTGCAGGGGAGAAACCCTGCCCTGCCATCAGAACCTTATAGGCACAAGGTGCTGCCCTGATGTGAATGAGTACTGGTCTGACTGGTTCCTTAACACCTTCATACAAGTTTATTAATTTATTAATGCCCGGTGTAAGTATTAGTGGGGGTTCACACAGGGAGGATTTGCCACGGAAATGCCGTCTGGAATTTCCGCACGGCAAATCCGCCTGCGGCCGCTAATCTCTGGGTTAGCCAGCCATGTGGACGAGATTTCTCAGAAATCTCGTCCACACGGGACAGCCAATCCACTGCGGTTAATCCGACCGCAGCATGTCCATTCTTTTTTCTTTCCGTTGCGGCCGCGCTCTCCTCTATGTGCCGCTTCAAAGCCGGCGCGGGTTTTTCCGCGGCGCTTCTCCCGGCGGAAATCTCGCGGTTTTTGCTGCGGCCAAACCGCGAGATTTCTGGCGGGAATCCGCCCAGTGGGAACCCAGCCTTAGGGATAATGTTCAGCATCAGGTATTTTTAGTGAGGGGGATCAATGAGTGCATCAGGTTACCACGGGAGGTGGTGAGTTCTGCTTCAATGGAAGTATTCAAATAAAGGCTGGACAAATATCTGTCTGGGATGATTTAGTGATCCTGCATTGAACAGGGGGTTGGACCCGATGACTCTACCATTCTATGATTCTTTGACCCTATCATTCATGCAAGCTGCCATTGGGAATGACTTATTCTTTGCCTTCTTGCTGGATCCATTTCTGGCTTTAGCCCAATACAAGGCACCAAAAAACTCCACAAAAACTCCAAGGCTGGATTCACAAGGGTGTATTTGAGAGCGCAATATGCAGACAATAGAGTCCATTGATTTCAGTGGTTTCAGTGGTTTCATTCACGTCTACGTATTTTCCGCGTGCATTTCCGTTGTGGGGAAAAAATTGAACATGTTCTATTTTTTTGCATATTTGTGCACAAAAGGTCCCCATAGAAGTCAATAGGGGGTGCGCCTGCAATAGGCAAGGATATGCATGAAACACTGCGTAATTGTGCAGGGAAAAGAACACATCTGGAACTCATTAAGACTAATTAGCCATTTTAATTTTGTTAGCCATGCGCATCAGAACATGCCTTGTGGATGCAAAAAATACAGTAAAATATGCAGATGTATGCATAAAAAAGCATAGTTCGTAACGCAAAAACACTACTCTTACGTACATGCAAATACACATGTGCTCATGTGAAGCCGACATAAATAATACATTAAAGGTATTCAATGGGATTGGGAAAAGATGACTGCTTTCTGACAGAAGCAGCACCCCTTGTGTCCATAGTGCAGATCTGGTATTGCAATTCAGTCTCATTTCCTGGATTACCTCCACTAAGGGGCTAATAGACCTTATTAAGTAAAATGCTGACCATTGGTTGTATCGCTGTTTAAGAACACCAATTTCACATGGATCTGTGCAGATAAGAAGAGTAACCAGAAACCACTGCTCTGCAATCTGTGACAACAAAGCTTATAAAAGGGGTTTTCTGTTACTCCCAGCGCCCTTTATTTTGGACTGGAGAAACTCTTGACATGTGCCACCAGTCCTCCTGACTATGACAGCAAACAGACTCTGAGCTGTAATACTAATCTCCTGTGTACTGTTTGCCATCCAAAAAGAGCCCATTGTGCCCAAGCTTTTCCAGCATGACCTCATTAATTCTGCAAACAAAACCTAGGCCTCTTTTCATCAGATGGCATATCCCGGAGCAGGTGACTTTACTTAGAGAAGGGCAAATCAGAAGCTTTTAATTCCCCACTCTTACATGTGTAGCTACAGGGAATGAACCAGCATTGAGGTGGAGGAGCTGCCAAACATCAAGCTAAATAATCTGGTGTGTTTAGAAGAAACCATCTTTGGCTCCAATGAAGGTTGTGTAGGTTACTAGCCCATTTACCTCCTGGGGCAGTATGATCTACATGTATGTCATGGAATTCCTTGTTTTAAGCCAACATGCTATACTTCTCATCCCAGCTGTTTAACCCCTTAGATGCTGTGGTCAATGGTGACAGTAACATCTAAGGGGTTTGACAGAGCGAAGGAGCTCCTGCTTTAAGCTCTCTGGTGCCCCAAAGGTATGCCATAACAGGTATTGTCACAGGACAACGTTGGAATCCTTTTAAAGCGCCTGGCTGTATAAGGTAGTAAATTCTAGTATTTGCATTTTTAAAAGGGAGCCTTTTAAAAATTCCCTTTAAGGGCGCCTACCCACTGGCGATTTTTTTTTCCTCTGCGTTTTTTCTGAAGAGCAATTAGTATAGAATGTGTTCTTGTCCATTTGCGTTTTTTTTTCTCGGTCCGTTGCAATTTTTCACATAGGAACTGTCAGTTGAATATGTGTCCTTATTTTTCTCTTAATGCACCCATGAATGTCAATGGAAATTAACGGAAAAGGCGCGAAAAACGCCATGAAAACACGCCAAAAACGCTGCGTTTTTCACGCACGAAAATCGGCAACGCCAGTGGGTAGGCGCCCTAAGGCTGCTTTCACCTAGCTATTGCCCTGTTTTCCTGAAATATAAGACCTTTTCTAAAAAAATAAGCCTTAGGGTGCGTTCACACGAGCGCATAAACGGCGCGTTTTTGCGACCAAACGTATATACATGACCATCTGAGGCAATGGTTTCGAATGTATTCGTTCACATGGGCGATTTTACGGCGCGTAAAAACGGCAACCCGCGGAAAAACGGACAGACGCGACCGAAATACGTGCCGGCGAATATTCGATGGCCGAAAAGACCGTTTGAAAAATAGGAATAAACGAAAATACGCTTTCTAGCTCTGGTCGTGATCGGCGAAAAAGTTCTTTCCGGCGATTATACGCTGCGCCCGTGCGAACATAAATACGCCTACGCTCATGTGAACGCACCCTTAACCACATTACATTTAAAAAAAGGAATACTTACCTAGCAGGCTCAGTCCGGTCCCCCTGCTGCAGTCTTAAGCTCCGCCATGCGTCCTGCAGTGCTCGTTCACCCACAGAATATAATTTCCTGATTACATATCATGAATCCCACCTCCAGGAAGCGATAGCTCTGATTGGCTGAGCAGCGTTTGAAAACCAATCAATGCAGCGCTTGATGAACCAATGCGATGGCTGTGATTGGTTCATCAAGTGCTGCATTAATTGGCTGAGCGTTGGTCGAAAAACCAATCACAGCCATCACGTTGTAGAGGCAGGTTTATAAATTGGCCAATCAATGCAGCGGCTCAGTGTGTCAGGGCTCTGGAGAGTAGCGGGAGGGACCTTGACCAAGCCTGCTAGGTAAGTATAATAAGACATCCCCCGAAAATAAGACCGGTATTATTGTACCTTGACGCCACCGGAAGCTAAGGGTTTGACAGGAGTAACGCCCCTCTCACACCTCCAGCTCCCGATAGGGTGAAGCCAGGAAAGTCCTAGCAGCACAGTGGGATTGATTTGTCCCAGCGCTGCAGCCTTAGCCTGAGGGTTACTATAGTTGTTTGGCTTACATTATTACCTGTAAATGCTGCCATGTTACCAGTGTAACATGGCAGGATTTACATGTCATAATGTAAGGCTCAAAACTATAGTACCCCTCAGCCTAAGGCTGCAGCACTGGGACAAATCAATCCAGACGCTGCAGCGTGTCTGCTCCCTCCCACCCGCCTGCCATTTCTGGCAAGCGTCGTACGCAGCCACCCGCTCACCTCTCCATGCCGCCTTACACCTCCGACCCCACTGCCACCTCAGTCCCGGCCGTCGGCTGTCACCTCCGTTGCGCCGGCCGCGTCAGTGCTCTATGACAGCTGCTCCCGGGAAAGCTTGTGCCGGCCGCATCAGTGGTCCGTGACAGCTGCTCCCGGGAAATCACTGTCAGTTCGGTTTGGCCTACCTGCTGCCAACGGCGCCAAGCGGTTTAACAGTGAGGGGGGTTCCGCCTTGTGGGCCCCCACCGACGGCGAGGAAGGCACTTGTTCCAGGGGTTGCGCACCCGCTGTATAGCTTTTCTATTACTCCTTAGTGTCCTTGCAGGAGCTGCAAGCCAACACCCTGTGCAGCCAATCAGGTACTGGGGGCGTCACCCCCCTGTCTATCTTGACTCCACCGGGAATTGCTGGTGGCGTCAAGATACAATAATACCAATAAGACCTAGGGCCTCTTTTGGGGCAAAAATTCATATAAGACAGGGTGCTCACACAGAGGCCAACCCCCCCCCCCCCCCCAGATTTTCAGACCATGCACAGACTTTGCGGGAACGGGAGAGCGAGTGAGTATAAAAAAATACATCCCCCGACTCCCCATCACCTCCCCAAACAGAACCAAAACTAAGTTTATGGTGCTGTTTCAAGGTGACGTTCTCTTTAGCATTGCACTTGCGAACTACTGTATGCTTCCAACTGTATCTTTAGAAGTTTGTAAATTTGTCAAATAAACCTAATTTACAATGTGGGTTGGATAATTTTGATTGCAACTGTAGATGGACTTTTTTAATTTCTCTATGTTCTGCATAAGAGTAGATCCATGACTTACAATGTGGCCCCACCTACACTGAGCTGCTGTACTTGGCATTGTAAGCATTGGGTGTATTAAAGATAATTTGGTTCCCCGGCTGTCCTTATCTAACGTGCTTTGGTTTTAATTAAATTATATCTATAGGATCTAATTGTTTAAAAATACCCTCGTCTGTCCGCACGGTATGTTATGGGGGACACAAAGAAAGATGTCATCCTGAATGTACCTGTCATGTTCAACAAGACACTTTTCCCTCTCTGCTGACTAATGATAATGGAGTTTATACAATAGTCTGAGCCTTAACTTGTGTCCCTAAGGCAAAGCTTGTGTTTCAAGCACCCCTCTCCTTTCCTGAAAATAAGGCCGACAGCTTGGGTTCTAATGATTTTTTCATGCCTACGTTATCTCTTTACAGCGGCTGAGGATAGATCACCTCTTCTTCCCTGTACTACGGGTGTGCTTTACCATGCAGGAGCAATGCTGGGTTTAGAGTAACATACCATACTTATATAACACTCGGCGGAGCTAAGTGTGGAGTTGCCGAAAGAAACTTTGAGATCGTTTTACTTCTCTTCATTTTCTTAGTGGCCAGGCAAAAAGTTTCTCAAAGTATTTTTAAGATATTTTGGGAAATTGGTGGTTGGGTCGGGTCAGTGTCAGGTTTGTAGATCTCATGGCTTCAAACTAAAGTCACATTCAAAATTTTACCAAACTGACTAAGTGCTGATATTATCCTATAGATTATGCAGTTAGGCAAGTGATGTTCCATCCATAAACCACTGCTGTAGACGATGGACCTGTTGGGTATTGGGCCTATCCTCAATGGTTACGCCTCCAGTATGTGTACTAATGCCTCATTACAGGCGTATGTTACCCACGTGTTATGCGGTGCTAAAAGCCCATTGAATTCTATCGGCCCACTCGCACCTATATTTTTTTCATGTATGTAATATGCACGGGGAAAGACCGCAGCTTGTCCTCTTTTGGTGCGTATTGTGCACCAATATAAGCTATGAGAATTTAACATACATGTACATGTGTATGTGTTGTGTACTGTGTAGTTTATGTACATGTAAATACTTTTGTAATACGCGGGACACATAGCCCCGTGCCAATGAACCCTAACAGGGAAGGCCTACGACTAAAGGTTTTTTCACACGGGCGTAGGGCGTACTTATTTTCAGTATTTTCTGAGCCAAAACCAGGTGTGGAGAGAAAGTATAATGGAAGGATTTGCATTTCTTCTGTATTTTGGATCCACTCCTGGTTTTGGCTCCCGAAATACTGATGATAAGTATGTAGCCAACGTAAGTGGGGAAACAAAGTCCCATCTCAGACTTTTATGGCATGCTTCTTTTCCAGAACTGCCATTCACTTCTATGGGAGGGACAGAAACAGTGCAGCGATGCTTCCTTGGCTGTTTGTGACCACCCCCAGCTGTCGTGTTCAGCTCTGCTAGGGGCAGAACTAGAGATTCTAGAGGTGGGGCCCGCATCTATCTGACTTTCATGACATAACCCGTGGACATGCCATGATATCAAGTTTGAGGTGCCCCGTGTGTTGCAGAGTGTTAAAGGGGTTGTCCCGCGCCGAAACGGGTTTTTTTTTTTCTTCAACCCCCCCCCCCCCCCCCGTTCGGCGCGAGACAACCCCGATGCAGGGGTTAAAAAAGAACACCGGACAGCGCTTACCTGAATCCCCGCACTCCGGTGACTTCTTACTTACCTGATGAAGATGACCGCGGGGATCTTCTCCCTCGGTGGACCGCAGGGCTTCTGTGCGGTCCATTGCCGATTCCAGCCTCCTGATTGGCTGGAATCGGCACGTGACGGGGCGGAGCTACACGGAGCTACACGGAGCCCCATTCAGAAAAGAAGAAGACCCGGACTGCGCAAGCGCGGCTAATTTGGCCATTAGACGGCGAAAATTAGTCGGCTCCATGGAAATGAGGACGCCAGCAACGGAGCAGGTAAGTGAAAAACTTTTTATAACTTCTGTATGGCTCATAATTAATGCACAATGTACATTACAAAGTGCATTATTATGGCCATACAGAAGTGTATAACCCCACTTGCTGCCGCGGGACAACCCCTTTAAGGCAGCAGAAATGCAGTCCTAAGCTCTCACTCATGACCTGGGCTCCGCCCCCGCCCTGCTCCTCCTATTGCAAGTGGCGAGGGGCGGGAGCTCAGTTCCTGCTCTTGGCTCTTCCATCCTCCTCCCCCTGCAGACAAGGACACCATATATTGGCTTGGCGTGAAAACCGAGCCGATATACGGTCGTCTGAAATAGCCCTAAGTACGTAAATACACTGTGTATTTGTGCACACAAAAAAAGAATGCAGACAGGCTCATTGAAATGGTGCACAAATAAGCAGTGAATACTCAGATTCCCTTCGTATTTGCGCTCACCCATTTACTTCAATAGCCTATCGCGGTGGTCATTCCACAAATTATTTCACATGATTGCACATCGCATGAACAAATATACTCAAGTGAATGAACCCATTGAAATCAGTGGGTTCTATTCACTGCATATCACGCACACAACAATTTTGCGCATAATACGCTGCGCAGCTATACTCATGTGAACGAGCTCTTACTACAGTATGCAATTACAATCTGCCCTTTGAAGGCAACCATGATATGTCCAAAGTATGAGAGATGTTATTTGCTGACTTTGCCCTCTAGCGATATTTTGGTTTGTTACGCCCTAGGGCCATCTTGTTGGTGACCATCGCCAACCATTGTATACATAGTATACCAATACATAGTACCTGGTACCATTAAACGATCTGCGTAAGGATGGCTCACTAGATATTACGCTGCAAAAATGGTGGGTGCCAGCCCCTTTTCTTTTAATCTTTAAGCGAGTATTGTAATAATACTATGAACATTTCTTTATATAGATTCCTTTAAAATACTTCCTATAAGATATTGCAATAGTAGCTCTTTCAATAAAATACTTCAGAAACCGATTCACTGTCATATAAAAACATTTTCAAAAACCATTTCTATGCAATGATAGAACTTTAATTACAATGGCAGTAAGGCTCCAAAGTACAAGAAGGGTTTACAATGGCACTTAGGCCCAAAAACACAATCGCAGTTTAAAGTGCAAAAACTGTAAAAATATGAAGGCAAGACGCATTTCCTGAGATGAATTGCCATTATATTTCTTTTCTTCTTTGCTTGGTCCCCGGGTGCAGTTAGGGGTACACAGACCATAATATGTCGCTGCACCAGGTTGTAAAAGAGATAGAACAATGTAGGATATACCCCAAATAAGACCTTTAACTCCTTAATGCCACAGGATGTAAGTTTACGTCCTGGCAGGGTGGTAGTTAACCCAACAGGATGTAAACCCACTTCCTGTGGATGGTGAGGGCTTATTTTGCAATAAAAGTGATCGAAACAGCCGTATGTAACCCGTATGATACCAATAAAACTACAGCTCATCATGCTATGGTGTAAAAAAATTTGAAAAATGGTTTTATTGGACAAAGTATGTAATCATACTGACCTGCAGAAATGTATCATGTCATTTATAATGCATGATTAGCGTAGTAAAAAAAAAGAAACAACGGCAGAATTGATGTTTTCTCTCTGCCCTCCAAAAAAAATTCTAAAAATTTAATACATTATATGTACCCAAAAATGGTACCAATAAAAACTAGAGATTGTCACACTAAAAACTAGCCCTCATGACAAGTAAAGATGAAAATCCCCCCCCCCCCAAAAAAAAAAATAAAAAAATATTGCATCCTTATGGCCAAAATAGGCCAAGTCTTTAAGGGGTTAAGAATGGCGGAGCTGCTCCTATACAACACAACATGTTCCTCTCTGTGGAGGAGAGTCCTTTACATTTTAAGCAACGTTATAATGAGATCTTACCGTTCAGCAGCTACATTTCCCTGCATGCTGTTGCTAGTTCTTTCAGCAAGGAGTGGTGCAACATAAAAAGAAAACAAATAAACAATTCCCCACCAACAAGAGAACTTTTAAAGTTAAGTCCATAAGAGGTTAAAAGTATATACATGGGGTGATTCTGTGGCTCATGTAGGTCAGACACAGTGGTGTCATTTATCTCCATCCTCTGGCTCCTACATCATACTGCCTATGCAGGTTTTCCAGTGCAGCAGGCTCTGTCCATATCTTCCTCTGGGGAGTGCCTTCCTGCACAACTAGACCAATGGTTGGACTTATCTCGATGTTCACTATAATAGGGTAGATAGCTCAGGCCTGGGCATTCCCCTGGAACGTCTTTAGGGAGCATAGGCCTTGAGACACTGGGTGGAGCAACAGGGATATGGCCTTTGGCAGGGTTAAGGGGAAAGCAGGTAGCTACAAGAATCTGGGGAGTTGGCCAAAATATGGAAGCTAGCAGGCCACGTTATGGCTCCTGGCTATACCGCTAGTTCCTACACTAACCTGGAGTCTAGCAACATAACCAAACTTTTCTTGCAGCCATCACACATAGAACCTGCTCACACCACACACAGAGAGAGGACGAGAACAGAGAAAGCTGAACACACCCACACCTGGGAAGACAAATTTATGTGTACTGACTTGGAGTGATTGGCTGACAGGAGACACACACACGCCCAGCAGCACAATCCCCCACACCTGAGCAGGAGAACTCCAGAGCACCTGTAGAACCACAGGTCTAAAGAGAAAGATGTGACGCTTTCCCCCTTTAAAAAAGGGGCCTCTGGACCCTTAAGGCAAAAAAAAGATTTTTTTAGCAAGCCCTCCAAATTACGTACATGTACAGGATATATCTAAAAAGGCTCTGATACCAAGACATAGATGTCAAATAGGAAGGACCAACAAACTGTGCACCTCTAACTAGAACTTTTGCGCCTTACACAAACAGCCTCAGTCACAGAAGTCTGCAAAAAAGTCCACAGCCCAGAGGGGAAAAGATGGCAATCCCTCCTGCTGACATAGCATGCACAGGACTTATCCGTATGGGCCTAGCGTTAACGCCAGGCAGTCAGCAGGAGAAGGAAATACTAATGCAGATAGTGTCATACCCAGGAGAAAGTCAGCACAACATAAAGACAATATAGTGAATAACATAACATATGAACATTACTCAGAAGTCCTGCATGCCGCCAATACAACAAAAGCTGTATGGAGCCACCGCACCCACCGTACAAGGGAAAGGGGCGCCAGGCATCACCCATCTGGCATACATGGATCACCGTGGCCGGCATCACCAGCCTGCACTACGCACAAGTACGTCCGATGTTTGGAAGATGCACCTGCAAAGGAATAAGGAGAAACCTGCGGGTGTATGCACCTGTGTGGTCACCATACCACACACTTCACAATGCACGCAATCCAGAACACAAGGAGGGGAGGGACAGCAGGTGTCCAAACCATCTTATGGGAAGATGGGGGAATGTGCCCCATGCAAAGACATCACATTCTGAGCAAACACCAGAAACAAATGCAACAGTCGTGGGACAAACAGACATGCCAGATCACTCGTAACACAGACGTGTCACTAACATAACATAGATGTGTCACTAACATAACAACATAGACGTGTCACTAACATATCACACCTGGACATAGACGTGTAACTAACATAATACCACCAGTACAACCAAAGCTGTATGGAGCCACCACACCCAACGTACAAGGGGAAGGGGCACCAGGCATCACCGACCTGGCATACAAGGAACACTGGCCACATCACCAGCCTGCACCACACACAAGAACATCCGATGTTTGGAAGCCGCACCTGCAAAGGAAAAAGGAGAAACCTGCGGGTGTATTAACCTATGTGGTCGCCATACCACACGCTACTGAATGCACGCACCCCAGAACACATGGAGGGGAGGCACAGCAGGTGTCCAAACCATCTTCAGGGATGACAGGGGAATATGCACCAACAAACACATGCAAAGATACAACATTCTGAGCAAACACCAGAAACAAACATGACAGTTGTGAGAGTAACATACACACCTGACCATCCATAACACAGACATGTTATTAAATAATGCCCCCCAGTTTTAAAAGAGGGGCATTATGTTACTTTTGTGTGGGCAAGTGAACACAGAGTCCACACGAACGTTAACAAAGATAGGGAACACCAGGTGAAGCAACCACCAATTAACACCTCTCCCTATCTGCTACAAAGGAAGATGACCAAGGACCTACCTGAGAGGGGGACATTGCTCTAATAAGGGGCAGCCCAGCGGTCTTCAGATCTGGGTCCTTGCTGCCCCTAGCAACTCGCGCACCCAGGCTAGGACACATACACATGCCACCACCAACTGGACAGGATCAGACGACACACAGTCATAATCACACCATACTGCAGTCAATACGCAAACACTAGTAGCAGATGTTAATGTTATAAATGCCAGGTTTTTGTTGCCATTTTGGCAAATATGGAAGCTAGTGGGCCACGTCATGGCTCCTGGCTATACCGCTAGTCCCTACACTTACCAGGAGTCCAGCAATGCAACCAAACAAAACCCAAACCTTTCTTGTAGCTATCATACATAGAACCTGCTCACACCACACAGAGAGAGAATGAGAACAGGGAGTGCTGAACACACCTCCACCTGGGAAGACAGCTTTTATGTGTACTGACCTGGAGTAATTGGCTGACTGGAGACACCTAGATGCCCAGCCAGCACAATCCTCCACACCTGAGCAGGAGAACTCCAGAGCACCTGTAGAACCATAGGTCTCAGGAGACAGATATGACATTGAAGAGGCTTACATACATACTTCTGGCAGAGGCTCTGGTGGCTGGGCCACCACCATATGGGGTTCAAGTTGTGGCACTTCAGGTACAGTAGTGGGAAGTGGTACTGGCCATGGCACAAACAGTAGAAGTGCCTGTGACCCTGGTCTAGGGAGTGGAGGTAGATAGGCCTGAAGCTCAGGTGATGCAAAGGGGTGTTCATGTAGATATGCCACCCCTACAGCCTAAGAACCTCTTTCTTCTTCCATTTTGGTATAAAAAACAGTCTCACCCACCTGTAGATTGTGGAGGTACTCAGGCAGGTCAGGGCATTTAATGGATCTGTGGTTAACCAAGGCAACCTCCCCAGTATCGTCCTGACTTATAAAACCATAGCCCTGCCAAATACAACATTTTTTGACAGTCCCCTGTATCTTATCGTGGGCGATGTCCTCTGTGGCTATCATCTCATGATACAGCAGGGTTTCCTTTTCCTTGGCTGCTTTGTCAATCTGCATCCTCTTTCACTCCAACAGCAAGATCCTGAGTGGAAAGAGGGGTACAGGTTAAGGCGTAACTTTAAGCCCGGGCAGTGGCACCGTTTCTGGCCTGGGTTCAGGTTCCAGTGCATGTACATGTGAATCGCAAGTTCCTGCCCAGTCTTAGTCGCATGTTCCAGTACATCGGGAGGCCTCAGCCGGAGGAGAGCTTTAAATGCAACTATTCCAGCTGGAGCAGTGGGCTCTCCAGCAAGGGCCAGTAGTGGAAGTAGTGGTGGTCTTCTGGCTGGATGCACAACCAGTTAGGGTCGGAGGTATTCTGGCAACTCGCTGACTGCATGCAGCCACTCCTTGGCACAATAATTCAAGGAGCGGGCAAAGGCTTTGACCTCAGCAGCGGCAATCACGGGTTCAGGCTCCTTCAGAATGTGCTCCTGTAACTCTGTTTTTTCCCCAAAGTGCCACTGAGGGTCCTGTGGGGGGTAGCCTGGGGTCTTCTGCCTTCATCCATCACGGTGGTAACACAATGCGGTGCAGCAACGTCTCTCTCCATAGATTCTCCGTCACCACTGCACAATTTCTGTGGAGTTCTGGTGCCAAAAAGCACAGTCCAAACCCTTAGGTGGGACAATTCTGCCTGCACGGGATATACAGAACAAGGGTCTGATTCCTCCCCTTTTTGAACCTTAGTGATGGTTCTGAAAAACCTTGTACATATGCAAGCAACATCTTGTAAATCTGTGGCGCCGTGGAATGATGGGGACAAGATGGTCTCTGCTCCTGAGATGGATGTTAGAGCATAGCAAGGTGCAGGTCCCTCAGTGGAACGAAGTCAGGAAGGGAATAACAGCAAAACTTAAGTTTATTGTAGCTTCAGGTAGCAAACAGAGTGATATTCCTTACAGTCAGTTTCCATTATCCAAGTTCAGAGGTGGTAACTGGAGATACCGTTGCTTCTAATAAAATCCCATATTGCTTATCCAGGTTTATCACTGGGGCCCTTGGATGAATCCTACAACATTGTATCTGGCAACTTGCTCAGACTCAGAAATAAAGCTGTAGATGACTTTATGTGCTTTTTGAAGATTCTGGAACTTTACAATAGTTGGATCGCATCAAACCGAAAATATTACTAGAGGGCAAAATTACCAAACAGCGGCTCTCTTTTTTTGGACACGTAATGCGCACGAACTCACTGAAAACGGTACTGATGCTCGGCGAGGTCAGTGGAAAGAGAAGATCAGGATGACAAAGAACAAGATGGCCAGATACAATCAAGGCCACCACAAACATGTCAATCGCGGAACTGACAGAAGCAGTGAAACACAGGAACGCGTGGAGAACATTAGTCTACAGAGTGACCAAAGGTCGGATGCAATTGAACAATTAATCATCATCAAGGACATTGTGGTCCCATGAAGAAGGGCAGTGTCAGGGAGACACAGAGCGAGAGCCTGTGCTAGGATCATGACCCGGGGAGATCAGAGTACCCTCTTCCTGTATTCACCCCAAAACCCAATAACGACAAACAACTTCTAATTTTGGATAAAGTGGCCACAGCAGCCAATTTATTAACGTACAAAATACAAGAACATTTTATAACACACAAGAGGGGGAGTCCTTGGAGCCACAAAAATCTGGTGCTAACATTTCCCAACCACAACCATTGCCCTGCCATACCAACTGGCTCAGGGGCACCACAGGCCTACCACTACTATGGTTACTATGTAACTTATGACCGGAGGAAGTTACTGCCCACCCCCACTAGCCCAGTCGCACAGCACCAGACACCAATGAAATTACACAAAGGAGAGAGTCTTGGCAAGTGAGACCATTCCCACCCAACTCCCCTCAACCAATTTACAACGACTCCAAGGACGCCCCACCGTCAATGCTGCCATGACAATAAGCATAATCACTCCCACCTACATCCTATCAGGGCGGGAGGGCTAGACTATCTTCGTTGCTCCTTCCAAAGGATGCCCCTGACTCGTAGTAACATAGTATGTTAGGCTGAATGAAGACAATGTCCATCTAGGTCAGCCTCTTTCAACACCTATCCCCCCCCCACACACACACACACACACCTTGTTGGTCCAGCGGTAGGCAAAAAAAAAACCAGCAGCGAACTGGGGTACCAGGGGTGCTGCCGCTCCCAGGCTGGGAATCACCCAGTCTACATTAAGCAGGGTTTCAGTAAAAAAGCTATGCGCTCGCGAAGATAGCAAACAAGTCAAGCGGAGTGTATACAATCTCCGTCCTGTAAGGGACGGAAAAAGAAAATGAAATAGAATAGAAAGGCACTTACTCAAAAGGAGGGGGGTGTATGAAACAAGAAGCCCCCTCCTCTAAGTGCTGACTCCTCTGGGTCCTCTTAGTCGCCGATGGAATTAGCAGGAAGCAAGTTGGTTTCTTCGGTTTTATTTGTCTAAAAACAAATTTACAAGAAGGCAACGCGTTTCGGTGCAGCATGCACCTTTCTCAAGCCTATGTATTGCCTTCTTGTAAATTTGTTTTTAGACAAATAAAACCGAAGAAACCAACTTGCTTCCTGCTAATTCCATCGGCGACTAAGAGGACCCAGAGGAGTCAGCACTTAGAGGAGGGGGCTTCTTGTTTCATACACCCCCCTCCTTTTGAGTAAGTGCCTTTCTATTCTATTTCATTTTCTTTTTCCGTCCCTTACAGGACGGAGATTGTATACACTCCGCTTGACTTGTTTGCTATCTTCGCGAGCGCATAGCTTTTTTACTGAAACCCTGCTGTCTGTTTTTATTGGGGGTTCACTCTCCTGGTGAGAGTTCCCCCTTATTGTCTTTGCAGCTCTCCTCCTTGACGGGGGATAGGAGATAAAGCACGTTTGGAGTCGGTTTAGTATCCGTTGGCGCTGTCTGATCTATTGTATATATATACTCCCCAGTCTACATTAAGGCCGCTTTCACACGGCTGTCACAATAACACGATTTTAGCCCATGTTTTCCTATGGAGCCTTCCTTTGTGTTGCATCGCATCATATGAAATCGCGGTTTTCATGCAGTGCGGTGCAACATTAACAGTAGGAAGTCCTACTGTTTCCCTTAAAATAAACTCTACCTGCATTAAAAAAAACTAAATAATACAATGGCTTTGATTGGTTCATCGAGCGCTGCATTGATTGGCTGAGCTGTGGTGCTCTAGGACCAATCAGAGCCAGTGCTTCTTGGAGGCGGGATTTATGAACCCCCTATCCAGAATGCCGCACAAAAATACCATACAGAAATGGTGCGGGTTTTGAAGCAGACTTTCTGCTGCCGAATGTCCACAGTGGAAAATTCTGCAGCAAAATCCGCAGCATTTCCGCAAAAGACACAGTACCAAATATGCATCATCAGTGTGGATTTTGACTTTTGCAGCTGATTACATAAGACATCACAATACCTCTCACCTACGAAGTTTTCACGCTTTCGGCACCTCCTTCACCAGGCACCTGGTGGCCTCCATTGAGTGCAGCGCCGCTGATTAGGTGAGACTGAAGTGGCAAGCGACACTGCGCTTGCTAAAGGCCACTGGGTGCCCGGAATATCGAAGGTAAAATCATACATTGTGATAGGTCACGCCCCTAGCCTTGCCCCCTGACCACACACTCTTTTTGTTAGGGTTTCCCTGCAATAAAAATTTTTCCTATCAGTACCCCAAGACTGAAACGTTTGGGAAACATTGGCCTCAGCAAATAACATGAATGCAGGTATTAACCCCTTACCGACCAGCCCATAGTGTTTTTACGTCCTCCCGAAGTGGGCTTTATTCTCTGAGGACGTAAAAACATGTGTCCTGCAGAGAATAAAGCCCCTCGGGCTCTGGACGTGACAGCTCCATGCTGTCATCCCGGGCTGCGGGCCCACCCGGCAATGCGATCGTCGCTATCCGATGGATAGCGCCGATCGCAAAAAAGTAAATAAAAGTGCAAAAAAAGTTACGTATTCAGCTGCCCTGATGGATCGGATCCATCAGGGCAGCTGAAATTACTGACCCGGGTCCGCCGCATCTGCTCCCCGCTGCCCTGATGCTCCAGGCCCCGAAGCCGGTCTTCTGCGCATGCGCGCCAGGCGGCATTACGTCAGCCGCATGCGCAGAAGGCCTGGCGGCCCGGGAAATATATAATCTCCTGGCTCCCGGCTCCTGTAGGTAGCCGGGAGGCAGGAGATGTCAGCGGGGACCGCGGTGAGCGGTTTTCAGTCATATGATCACCGTTATCCATGCGCAAAAGTGAAAGATTGCCCAAGAAATTTAAAATCTCCCTGCTGCTGGCTACCAAAGGTAGCCAAGAGCCTGGAGATGTCACGGGGAGCCGCGGTATGCGGTTACTGGTCACGTGATCGCCGTTACCCAATGCATAATGGCGATCACGTAAAAGTTCTTAAAAAAGTGAAAGTTTCATCTCCCCTCACTGATGCGATCGGTGAGAGGAGATGAAACATCTTCTCGGAGGCTTCCGCATTTGAATCCAGATGCGATTATCCTCCATGGAACCTTCCGGCTGCTGCGCATGCGCCCTCCGGGAAGATGCCGGACACATTCGCAGGAGCCGGGGAGCCCAGGAAATTTTGAATCTCCTTGCTCCCAGCAACCAACGGTCGCTGAGTGCTTGGAGCAGTGACCGGAGACCTCGTTGAGCGGTCCCGGTCACGTGATAAAGTAGCGATCTAACATTAGGCCGGTCACACAAGACCGGAGAGGAATTACGGGTTCTGCATGCGCTTGATCAGCGGTAATCCACGGATCAATCGCATGCATTGGATTACACTATTCCCCCAATTAGCGGGTCGGAATTACGGAATCCACTCGCAGAAAACAGAACACAGCATGCTATATTTTACCGTGGATATCCGCGACCTAGAGCCCATTGTGCTCTATGACTGCGGATATACCCGCAGCCCATATGCAAACACATTGTGTACGGGCTGCGGGTACCCATGTCATCTCTAAGCGACGGCGCGGGAAATATAAACAAAAAACGGTGTACTGCGCATGACAGTCTGTGTGAGTAGGCAGTTATGCGCAGTACATTACGTGCTTGTACACAGGGTCACAGCCGGGCTCACAGCTGGGATCCGCTGCGGGCCTCCGTAAGCGGATTCTGCATACGGCCGCGAGAGCCTGGCAATATTTAGATCGCTACCTGTAATCCGTAATTTACAAGAAGCCCCGGGAACGCTCGCCTTCATGCAGTTCCAGGAGTAGCTTGTTGAGTGCCTTCTGTGTGAGACCGCTGCACCGCAGCAAGATTACAAAGCCTCAGAGCGCCACATTTTACACCTCATCCCCGCCGCTGAGGTCACGAAATACCCCCAAAAAAGCGAGAGAGGTGGGGGATACCCGGTTTTCTTGCCCCATGTGCCCATCCCAACCAGCCTCCGTAATTACCCGTCTTCGGACATAAAACGCAGTTTATATTATTACTTTTATCTAATATTTAGGGAATGCCAAAAAATGGGGATGGCAGGGGGGGGGGGGGGGTATTTTTAGGAAGTCAATTTTTTTTCCGTATAAGTGGGCAATGGGGCCTGGAATTTATTCAGTTGTACCCTGAAATCCAGCGGGCATTCCCTCCATTATGGGCCTAGCCATGTGTCCTGTAAGTAGATTAGGGCCACAATGCATATGTTTCTGAACACGGGACAAACAGGGGTATCCATTTTGGGGTGGACGTCTTCATTCCTATGTACACTGTACAAAAAAAATAGTTTTTAAATTGACAAAATTGCCAAAAAAATGAAAATCGTAATTTTTTCCTTCTGCTTTGCTTAGATTCATTCAAATACTGTGGAGTCAAAATACGCAGTACACCCCCTAGATGAATTCGTTAAGGGGTCTAGTTTTCAAAATGGGGTCATTTGTGGGGGTTCTTTATCGTTTTGGCCGCTCAATGGCTCTACAAGTGGGCAATGGGGCCTGGAATTTATTCCGTTGTACCCTGAAATCCAACGGGTGCTCCTTTCATTATAGGCCTAGCCATGTTTCCTGTAAGTAGATTAGGGCCACAATGGGTATGATTCTGAACATGGGACAAACGGGGGTATCCATTTTGGGGTAAACGTCTTCATGCCTATGTACACCGTACAAAAAAAACTGTTTTTAAATTGACACAATTGCCAAAAAAAATGAAAATCATAATTTTTTCCTTCTGCTTGGCTTAGAATCATTCAAAAACTGTGAAGTCAAAAAAGTCATCGTACCCCTAGATAAATTCGTTAAGGGGTCTACTTTGCAAAATGGGGTCACTTGTGGGGGTTCTCCATCGCTTTTGTCACTCAAGGGCTCTACAAGTGGGCAATGGGGACTAAATCTCCTTCTAGCAAAATTTCTGTTCCGAAAGCCACTGCTCGCTCTTTTCATTTTGGGCCCCATTGTGCATACAGACGTAATAATAGGGCCACAATGGGTATGTTTCTGAGCACGGGACAAACAGGGGTATCCATTTTGGGGTGCAAGTCTTCATTCATTTATGTGCTGTACAAAAAAACTGCTTTTAAAATGACAGAATTACCAAAAAAATGAAAATCGTAATTTTTTTTCCTTCTGCTTGACTTAGATTCATTCAAAAACTATGAAGTCAAAAAAGTCATCGTACCCCTAAATAAATTCATTAAGGGGTCACTTGTGGGGGTTCTCCATCGTTTTGGTCACTCAATGGCTCTACAACTGTGCAATAGGGCCTAAATCTCCTTCAAGCAAAATTTCTGTTCCGAAAGCCACCGGTTGCTCCTTTCATTTTGGGCCCCATTGTGTATACAGACGTAATACTAGGGCCACAATGAGTATGTTTCTGAGCACGGGACAAACAGGGGTA